>VMDO01001152.1:54755-154445 GCA_007922755.1 Pedetes capensis
AAGCAAAGATGTCACATTGAAGATGAAGGTGCGTCTGACTCATGCCATGGTATTTTCAGTGGCATCATATGGTTGTGAAAGCTGGACATTGAACAAGAGAGACAGAAAAAGAATTGATGCTTTTGAATTGTGGTGCTGGAGACGTCTATTGAATATACCATGGACTGCCAAAAGAACCAACAAATATGTCCTAGAAGAAGTCCAACCAGAGTGCTCCTTGGAAGCAAAAATGGCCAGACTGCGTCTTACATATTTCGGACATGTAGTCAGGAGAGAACAATCCCTGGAGAAGGACATCATGTTTGGGAGAGTGGCAGGTCAACGCAAAAGAGGAAAACCCTCCACCAGATGGACTGATACAGTGTCTGCAATAATGGGCTTAAACATAAATAAGATCGTTTGCCTGGCACAGAATCGGCAAGTGTTTCGATCTGCTATACATAGGGTCGCTATGAGTCGGACTTGACTCGATGGCACCTAACAACAACAACAAGGTCTGAGACAGGAAAGTAAAAGGTGATATTGAGACATCTCCTGTCAGGCAGGAAGTGCTCGAAGATTAATAGAACTATTTCAAGGTAAAAAAAAAAAGAATACATAGAAGAGCCATAGCAATACTCAAGAAAGAAAGGAAAGAGGACGGTCTTCTTTATGAAGAATGCCAGGGAAAAGAGAGAAAAAGAACACCATTTTGCACCTTTAAATATTCTAGTTTGGTCTGGAGCTAAGCTTGGTTGTTTGAGTGCTGCTCTGTACTCTCTGAGGCCCTTAGTTTGATACCCAGCACTGAAAAAAATGGGAAGACATGGCAATCCACTCTGGAAGCAATCCTGAAACAATCAGCCATTAAAAACCCTATGAGGGATGCTATGAGTTGGACTCTCCTCAACAGTACCCAACAACAACAACATCTTAGTTAAGGCATGTATTAATAGATACTAAATCCACTGAATGAAAATTGTTGGGAAATAAGACTCTCACAAATTCTCAAAGTATCACTCCACAGATTACTTGCTACAAGGGGAGAATAACTTTAACAAGGAAGAGATTAATGGTTGCTTCATTAACCAGGTGATCGGACTTTGCATCATCAATAATGTGACAGGCTGATGTGACATGCCTCCTCCTGGTAGGATGTGATGTGATGTAATGCAACATGTCCTATGGTGCATTCCAGCCAAAATTGCCTAAGCAGAATCTAATCATGAGGAACCATAAGACAAATCCAAAAGGTAAGACATTGCTCAAGACAAATGGCCCAAACTCTTCTGAAATGCCAGTATCAATGGGGGCAGAGAACAGGAGTTCTTTTCTATTTAAAACAGACTAAAAAGATATATTAAGGAAATGGAATTCATAAACTTTTATTGTATCCTAAATCAAAAAAGAAAATAGGAGTAAAGGACATTCTTAGGCCAAAATCAAGGAATTTAAATATAGACTATCTATTGGAGTCAAAAGACACATTGCTCTAGGAAAAGTTGTGGCAAAAGATCTTGTTAGAATATTGAAAAATAAAGATGTCACATTGAAGATGAAGGTGCACCTGACTCATGCCATCGTATTTTCAGTTGCATCATATGGTTGTGAAAGCTGGACACTGAACAAGGGAGACAGAAGAAGAATTGATGCTTTTGAATTGTGGTGCTGGAGACATCTATTGAATATACCATGGACTGCCAAAAGAACCAACAGATCTGTCCTAGAAGAAGTGCAACCAGAGTGTTTCTTGGAAGCAAGAATGGCCAGACTGCATCTTACATATTTCGGACATGTGGTCAGGAGAGAACAATCCCTGGAGAAAGACATCATGTTTGGGAGAGTGGTAGGTCAATGAAAAAAAGGAAAAGCCTCCACCAGATGGATTGACACAGTGTCTGCAACAATGGGCTTAAATATAAATAAGATTGTGTGCCTGGAACAGAATTGGGAAGTGTTTCAATCTACTGTACATAGGGTCGCTATGAGTCGTACTTGCCTTGATGTCACCTAACAACAATATTGGAATATGTTAGAGAACTAATTTCTTTCATGTGATAATAGTATTGGTAATGTAGAAGAATATCCATTTTCTTAGGAAATACAGGCTGAAGAATTTAGGATTGAAATTTCATAGTACCTATAACTTCTTTTCCTATGAATTAGAAAATACTAACCTATATCTGTATGAAAAAATAGCACAAATGTGGCAGAATGCAGACAACTTGTGAATTTATATAAAGGATATGTGAGTATGGGTGTTCATCATGTGGTTGCTTAAATTTTTCTATAGTTTTAAATACTTCAAATAAAAGGTTAACAAGTAAAAAAGTCCTACCTAATGTCTCCCTGATTCCCTTTTGTGTTTCAAATTTAAGCATGTGACCCATACCCTCACAGTCTCAGGTTAGAAAACGGAAAGCGCACCTCTTTAGATGCAGAAACATTTCTCATCTAAGGCAATGGTTAAATATGTGGGCCTGGAGTCAGAGACACCCAGGCCAGGGGCCATGCAAGCTATCATACTCTCTAAGTTTCAGTTCCCTCCAGTGTAAAATGATGTTATTAATATTCCTACCTCAAGGATTGTCATCAAGATTCATGAGATAATCTGCATCACGTGTTGAATTAGCCTAATGTCCAGCATTTGGCCACCATTTACCTAGAGTCTTTTAGGCCTTGCCTTGCATTTCATGGCGGAAATACATTAGAGCAACTCTCCAACTTTTAAGACAAAAAAGTCCCCTGGGCCATCTTATAAAAACGCAGATTCTGATTCCTCAGGACTGACCAGGGCCTGAGACTCCTCATTTCTGATGAGCTCCCAAGTCATGTCCAGGCTGCACACCCAGAGATATCCTTCAGGAAGCCAGTGATTAAAGGAGCTTTATTTTGCCATTGCTGTTCTCTACCTCCTCCTTAATCATATTATGCGCTTTCTCTGGTGAAAATTATTCTTTCCTACTTACATGTTGATTTCTTGATTCATTGGTTTTACTTACTTTTACTAATTAAAATTCACCTCAGTAGCTTCACATTAGTGCTCAAATATTTTTACACAGAATACCCTAGACCCAGATTAGAAATATTCATCTCAATACTCTCCACTTATGCATTTGCCTATTTTCCAAAGTGTTTTCTCTGAAAAGTCTAGAATTTTCAAAAATAAATGAGACGAAGAGCACATTGAAAGAATGTGGATGAAAAGATGACAGGACCACATTTCCAAGTATAAGAACATGCCAATAAGGAATATTTTGAAATTCAATGCTTAAAATTTCCAAAAGGCAATGACAATTTCAGCAGACCTCATTATTCAGGGGGTCATGGAATTCCTTCAGAATCTGAAAGGTGCACCACCCAGAGAACTGGACACAGTGACATAATATACTTAGGTTGGGAGTTCATTGACCTCTAAAGCTTGTCTGAAGACTAATAAATACCTGAGCATTGCACCTTCACAAATAGGGTCATAGTGGAACTGGAAGGCAAGACCCACCCTCCAATATTTCTATGTAAGACATCTATAGTTACACAGTTAGACAAGAAAAATGGAGAGGCTGCACAGAAAGCGTGCATGGGTTTTGCAATTTCAATGTTGGGAGCAATAAAACAAATTCAAAACGAGTGAGCTAGATCAAAAATACTAGTCCTTGGAATAGATTCTCTTAAGGGTCAGACAGACATGAAGGAAAACAGAGCCAGGTCAAAATGTCGTACATATGTACTGCAGATAGACAGGATTAGGCCTCTGTTGACAGAATTCTGGGCCAGGGCTGGTTGCCTTGTACTGCTCACCTAGAGGACATTTTCTTTCATTCTTTCACAAGATCCCCTGTTCCGGAATCTGGATTCAACAAAGCAGAAGAGGTTTTTTAGATCAAGAATTTGTGTAGCTAACAAAATGATTTATTGAGAATAACTAAACCTAATGTGTTAGCTGAACTATTTATAGTTGTGGTACAAACTCACCATCCACACAGTACAAAGAATGTAGAGTGGGTTCTCATAAGACTTTCCAACACTTCTACCTAAGGATGTGGTAAGTAAGAGAACTTTCTCAGGCAGGTTTTGTCCACCCATGTACCTTACATTGCCTTTGTCACCACAAACACCTTCTTAAAGTGCCTTAATATTCCTCCCTGCCTGCAGCTGTAGCCCTGTGGCATCCGATCCCGTCAGATCTCTGAAGCTAAGCAGGGTCGGGCCTGGTTAGTACCTGGATGAGAGACCACCTGGGAACACCAGAAGCTGTAGGCTTGGGAGAAGGACCTGGCAACCCCCTCCCAAAAATCAATCTGCCATTGAAAACCCTATGAACATCAGAGAAGCACTGACAATAGTGTTTCCCCTGCTGTACAGAGGGTCGTTATGAGTCGGATACCGACTAGATGGCACCTAACAACAACAACAATATTCCTCCCCAGGACTTGCTCAAATTACAGTTCTTGATGAACTCTGAATTTTTATCCATCAACTCCTATAGGACCCACTATGTTCTTCCAACATGTCCTGCAAGATGCTGACTGTGGATTTGTGACAATAGAGCTTTCTCCTTGAACCCAAGTCTTCTAGCCCTGATTCTCCCTATAGAACTATGTCCCCTTAGTTCCAGTATGCTATTTTCAGCATTTTGTCAGCAAAAAGGACATTTTAAACTCTTCCTGGCCATAAAAATTTCTTCTACTTTTAGTTTCTCTGAAAATGGATCTATTAAAGAGAAATATGGAAGTGATGACACTTCCTGTGTAGCTCCATTAACATCCCTCAGATGCTATAGGTCAAACTGATAGTCTTTAATCACTTCATCTAACATTATGTGGGTGCACAAGGTGTTCTGAAATGGTGTCATCATTGTTGGAGCCAATGCCATAAATCCCAGGCATTAGGAATGACAGTTGGTGACATCTTGCTGCTTGGCTCAGCTCAGTGTATTTCAAAGGTATGCTGGAACTGGCTCATATAAGTTCATAAGAGCAAATTGTTAACTTCTCACGAGTTTTGTGAACCAGTTGGTGAACTGTTGATAGCTTGAAATTGGCCTGGTGGGAATATTTATACCAAGGAAACTGGCAAACACTAAAAATCAGAGTTCTTTTTCCCAGCTCCAGGTGGTCCAATATTTACCGACACACCACTACTAGTGGTGGTAACCTAGTACACTATAGCATAGTAGTTGAGCACATAGGTTTTACAGTCAGGATGATTTGAACTAGAGTACTAGCTTTACATTTAGTGAAATACTTAACATTAGTTTGCCAAAGTTAAAGTGAGATTTTAAAAATAGGTGTACTACAACTGGGTAACACTGATTTTCTATTCTTTATGTTTCCATTTAGAGAACTTCCATTAGAGTCACAGTCCAGACTTTTCTGTGATTCTCAAGGGAAAAGGAGTGACTTCCTTGGTTAGTGAATTCAGAAGAAGCTTATCGTGCATGACTACCATTGAGCACATGGCATCAATCCCCATGGTCCGTGACAGTTACTTGAGCATCCTTATCATGTACACAGTGAAGACATCAGGAAGGAGGAAGGCACAAAGAAGGGCATGCCTTCTTCCTTTAAGGGTATTTTCCAAACATTACATGAGTACCTTCAGTTTGCCTCCCACTGGCCAGAACTTAACAAGGCGGCCCCTTGAACAGCAAGGGAAGCTGGGAATCTTCTTATTCCAGCCAGCCATATGCCCATCTAAAAATCAAGATTTATTTTATTATGGAAGAATTTAGTTGAATAATAGATATTGGATGGAATTAATAGTCTCCGCCACAGTATATAAACATGAGACTCTGATATTTGCTCATAAGAAGCATTCAATGAATATCACCCATAGTTATTTTCTTATCAGAAGCATCCAATTTTCTCTGGATCTACAGGCCTATAATTATTTGGAAAGTCCAAAGCCAAAATATTCCTTTGGCTAAGGGTTTTTATTACTATTTTCTAGAGTCCTCTGTTTAAACTCCAAACACTTCCTTGGAAATAGTAACACACAAAAAGAAAGAAATGATTAATGTATTAGCATTCATTACTCTTGTGTGTCTAACACCCAGCAGGAAGCAGAAAAGAAACTCAGTTTAATCAACTGAAAGACTAGAGCCATGGGCATAGGGAATCAGTGTTCAAAGTCATATGGAGAAGGTTCTGGGTTGTAGGGGAGGCATGAGGGATGGAAAGACCACAGAGGCTGGGCACTGAAAGGGAAGATGAGTTGTAGGTGTCAATTACAAACTCCTAATTCGTAATTTGCCTGCAGCTGTAGCCCTGTGGCATCCGATCCCGTCAGATCTCTGAAGCTAAGCAGGGTCGGGCCTGGTTAGTACCTGGATGGGAGACCACCTAGGAACACCAGAAGCTGTAGGCTTGGGAGAAGGACCTGGCAACCCCCTCCCAAAAATCAATCTGCCATTGAAAACCCTATGAACATCAGAGAAGCACTGACAATAGTGTTTCCCCTGTTGTACAGAGGGTCGTTATGAGTCGGATACCGACTAGATGGCACCTAACAACAACAACAACAATTCGTAATTTGACAAAACACTGGCCCTGAATTTTAAATGAAATAGAATCTAGATATTTGCTTTCTTTTGTGTAAAATGAAGCCTTTCCTTCATATTTTTTCCTTCTATTTAGCTAAGACATTTTCTAGGAGCTTTTCTTGATTCTCCCATCACCAGCCTTGACTGTGTCCTTCACTGTAGGGAGGGTCTACCGTGTGCTACATCTGCAAATTTGCACAACATGTAAATCTCTCTCTGCCTCTAAGTTTCCCAGATGTAAATTGAGGTGAGGAAAGTTATCTATCTCATAAGTTATGAGGATTAAATGAGTTAATTTACATAATTCTCTTGAAACAGACTCTGGTGAAAGTGCCATATAGATTTTGTTATTATTATACTTAATCCTGGCCCATAGTGCTATAATTTTCTAAAAGCAAGGATTTTTATCTCTTTTTTTAAAAACTTTTTTTTAGTTCCTTTTGATGTACAACTTAATGGGTCTCATGACATTCCCATATATGCATTTCATTACACATTGCTCCCGTTAATCTCTTACCAACAGAATGGTGATACAGTAATAGTTATGGCCTCCTTAATACTTTCTCTCAGGATATTATGAAGGCTAATCCTGTGCATGTCATCACTTATAGGACATAAATGCACTGAGCATGAGGAGAGAGACGTGTGGATGACCTGTCTTCATTTTGAATTCAGTAGCATTCTGCTATGTCATTATGTAGAGAAGGGAGCAACTCATTCCTTTGTTTTTTCAACAAACACTATGCTAGTTACTAAAGAGACACTGAGGCAGAGCTGGGCACGGTGGCGCACACCTGTAATCCCAGCGGCTCAGGAGGTGGAGGCAGGAGGATCACAAGTTCGAGACCAGAGGCAGTCTGCGTAACTTAGCAAGACCCTGTCTCAAAGTACAAAAAAAAGAAAAAAGAAAAGAAAACCATACACTGAGGCAGAAGACATGTTCCTTCCTTATGAGCTTCATAATTTTGTGGAAGAACAGACATCCAGTATTATGAAAAAGAGGTGCTGATTGTCATCTATCACATTTGTCTATTTGTCTAACATATAAGAATGAGGAGGGAGACATTTAATAGAAGACTCCCCACTTCAAATGACTGAAATCCAACTCAGACTACTTTAAAGGAAAGGGAGAATTTGTTGGTCATTCAATGATGTTTATCAAGTAGCTCTTACATGTCAGAAATAATTCTAGCAACAAGGATTACAGAATCTCTGCCCTCATGGGGATGATATTCTCATGAAAGGAGATATATATTAAACAAATAAATACATAATGTTAGTGATAATCACCCATATAAATGGAGATCTTACAGAGAAGGGGTTAGGAAGTAGAGGGACCAGGATATCAGGGAAGGCATCTCTTAGAGGGTAAAATTTGAAGAAAGATCTAAACAAGTGAAGGGGACAGTCACGCTGATCTCTAAAGAGAGAAATGGGAACTGCAAGTGCAAACGCACTGAGGCAACAAGGTATCTGGCTCAGGAACATGAAGGTACCACTGCATCTAGAGCAGAAAGAAGAAGAGGGAGAAGAGCAGGCAACTAAATCAGAAGGTCACATTCCAGATGCTGAAGCCCAAGGGGCGACTGCAAAGAGCTATGTGCGTCTTCTTCACAGAATGCCTTACTTTGCTACTGTGTGCTATTCCTTTCCCTTTCTCTTGCCCTTTATTTACTCAGCATTTTCCTTTCTCTTCCTCAGCAACAGTAGGTTTTTTGACTGCTCAGAATCCCATCTCTTTCAGAGGCAGCAAGATGGTTTGGCTTTGGGAAAAGCATTTCCCAGTTACTTCTGCTAATCAAAGTGCTCCTCCTACCCTGAATCAGAGCTGGCAATCAGCCTGTCTCTGCCCCTGAAATTAGCTCTTTACCAAGATGGAGAGAGATTAAAGCAGAATCAGCCAGACCATGGTACCCAGAAAAGATTGTGCATGGGTTTCTGGTCTCTGGTTCCCCAGAGATACCCTGATTTCCAGTTTTTCTGGGACCTAACTGACCAGCTTTTCTCTCAATTTCATAATGTAACCAAGACTTTCCAGTAAATTCATTTTTAATTTAATAAAGAACCCATAACATCATAAATCTACCTTGGTCCTCCTTGTCATGACTCATACTATACAGTGTCCCGTTAATGCTAGACTTGAAAACTTGTGGGAACACGTTTCTTCACAACTGTAATAAATCTGTCATTATAAACTACAAATTCAATCTCAAAAAAACTGTTAGCATTGTCCACGTGGGTTAACAAGGATGGGTTTTAATTGTCAAGGGGTTTTGTTTGTTTCCTAGTATTTTATTTAGTTTTTAAGTGAACCAATTAGTTTTTTAACTATAATTGATACATTAGGGAAAAAAGTATTCTCTACGCAGAATAAAGAAAATAAACAAATAAGCAAAAGAATTGGATAGGGAGATATAATTAAGTACAGGTTCTGGAAACATGCAGCTTGAGTCTGCCGGTCATCTCTTCCTCCAGGTAGCTGTGCAGTCTTATGCAAAAATTTAGTATGGTTCCTCTAGAAGCAGACCCTGAGATGAAGATCGCAGTTGCACTATTTACCTTGGAGGTGATCTCAGGAAACACCAGTTGGGAAAATGAGACAGGGAAGTGAAGGCACCAAAAGAAGCTACATTATCAAGACAGTCACTTGTCAGCAACCGAAGCAAATCCTACCAGGAATATCTGGGAGTCAGTGTAGAACATGCCCCTCAGTACTCTCCCCTTCAAGAAGCAAGGAAACTCGGGTATTTATACCCCAACTCCTATTGGCTAAAAGCTTCTAGGTATGTGCTGCAGTAGAGAGTGAGCCTCAGTTTCCTGGCACTTCCAACCTGCTCTGGTGGCCAGAGAGGCACTCAAGCAAACAGATATGGGCCCTGGCAGCAGGAAATCAGCTGGTACCCACTGAAATGGGGAGGCCCTGAGAGATGTGGGAAGGGTACTGACAACATCCACTACCATAGTTAGCTTGTAAGCATCAGTTTGCCCATGTGTAACACAGGAAAAGAAATAGCACTTTGCAAGGTAGTTGTGAAGATTCAGTGGGACCATGTGTGTGCTGCAATAGCATGTGGCACACACAAAGAATTCAGACAATGTGGGCATTGCAAAAGAGATAAAAAGAAGCCCAAGAGGAATGAGCAGGAAGAAAAGAGGAGATGATAAATAGAGAAAATAACTTTTATGACTGACATGTACAAAACAGATCTCATGAAAGGAGAAATGTCCTTCAGCATATTCCAGGAGCAAACAGGTTTCTCCCAAAGAACTTTTGAGGTATCTCCTTCTTTGGGAGTTGAAAAGAAGGTTTGAGCAGCAAAACTCTCCATTCTGAGGGGAAAGGACTGTTTCTCTGAAGTTATGCTTCTGTCTTACAGTCTTTGACAGTGAGGGGAAAATCAGCTCTTCCAACACAACCGCACAAGTTTCTGCCTTTTCCAAGTAGGGAAAGGAAATTGTTTCAAAGGTCCTTCATTTTACTTAAAAGAAAAGAAATGAAAGCCCTTTTGTTAATCTTAATTTATTTTTATTGATTTACCTTTAATGGACCTGGGATCTGATGTTTTTCTCTCCCACAAGCCCTGTAGCTCATGACCGCTTAGGTCTGACATCTACCTCCTCCTTAGTTCAGAGCCCCATGTCTCCTGCATAGATCCTTCCAACATTTATTTACTCTACAGATTTGTGTGGTGCACCTTCAGTTGTGCCAGGGACTATTCTAGACACTGGTGGCCAGCACCAACAGTCCCTCCTCTGATGGAGCTCACAGTTAAGTACATGTGGAGGGAGAACAGGAAGTGGTACAGGAAGAGGAGAAGAGAAATGACAGGCAAATTCATCCTATATAACTTAGGAGGTGTCAAGTTCTAGAGAAAAAACAAAAGTCATTCAGAAATGTGAAGGTAGGGTGCACCCTTGGGTGTGGCAGAAAAGACTCTCCAGTAAGGAGACATTTAAGCTCAGACCCATAGGAAGTGAGGGAGTCATCCATGTGAATATCTGAGGAGAGCATGGTGGGCAGAGGGAAACAGCAAGTACAAGGGTCCTGCAGTAGGCAAGTACCAGCATGTTCAAAGCCCGCAAGGGAAGCCTGTGCAGACAGAGTGGAGTGAGCACATGAGGGAGCCAAGGCCAATTAAAGATGACCTCACAGAGGCTGAGGTGAGCATGTGAGGAGGGGAAGCAAGGACATGGGTCAATCCAGGGAGGGTTTGTGTGAGATAGGAAGTCAGCATAGAGGTTGGTAAGAAGAATGACATGCTCTGACTTACATTTTCACAGGCTCCCCCTGGCTGCTGTTTTGAGAACAGACTGTCAGGAAGCTAGGATGAAAACAGGAAGCCCAGGTCAATGCTCTTGCAATAATCCAGGTGAGTGATGAGAGGCTTGGGCCCGGGTGGGAGCAGTAGAGGTGGGAAGAACTGATTACGTTCTGGATCGATTTTGAATTTGCTCATGAAGTGGATGTGGGATGTGGAAGAAAGGAGTGAAATCAAGGAGGACTTGATGCATTCAGTAAAACAGGCACCACATGCTCAACACCATCCTAGATGCAAGGAATGAAATAAAAATTCCTATCTTCATGATGTTTCTTTCTAGTGGGGAAAGGCGCACATTAGCAAAGGACATATTAAGTATGTTGGATGGTGGTAAGCCCTAAGAGCAAAACCAAAGCAAAGATGTTGTTGTTGTTGTTAGGTGCTGTGGAGTCAAGTCTGACTCATGGAGACCCTGTGTATAACAGAACCAAACACTCTCCAACACTGCACCATGCCTGGCACTATTATCAGTGCTTCTCTGCTATTCATAGGTTTTCAATGGTGGAGATTCTTTCAAGAATGGGGTGCCAAGTCCTTCTCCCTAGCCTGTGGGACCTGGTATTCCCAGGTGCTGAGGACTGTTCTCATCTTAACACTGAACTTTTGCACCCAGGGAAATCCCTCAGTCCAAGGGAAACCAGAGAGTGATGGCCCAACATGGGGATGGTGACCAAGAGCCAAGACTTAGGAGGTTATCTCAGGAGCTTCCATGAACCCTCAGTCATCCAAAGACTAACCAGGACAACCCTGCTTAGCTTCTGAGATCAGGCAGGATCAGATGCCAGGGTGCTATGGCTGCAAACCAAAGCAAAGATAAAGTGAGGCAATGTCAGGGAGACAGTTTCAAGGAAGGCTCCGCTCAGAAGAAAAGATAGGAGTAAATACCTGAAGACTGTGAAGGTATGATGAATATAGCTGTCCCAGGGAGTTGCATTTCCAGCACTTTTAGCAAATGCAAAGGTCCTGAGCTTTTAACCACACTGACTTTGAGATACTGATAAGACATTAAAGTGAAGGAGCATTTGTTGTTGTTGTTAGGTGCCGTGGAGTCAGTATCTGACTCATAGCAACCCTCATAGGGTTTTCAATGGCTGTTTCAGGATTGCCTTGGGAGTGGATTGCCATTTCCTTCTCCCATTTTTGCGGTGCTGGGAATTGAATTCAGGACCTCAGAGACTGCAGTGCAGCGGTCTACCAACTGAGCTAAATCCCAGCAACCCTGGATGCATAAAGAGCCCAGGGTTCGTGGAAGCTCCTGAGATGACCTCCTAAGTCTTGGCTCTTGGTCATCAACCCCCAGGTTGGGCCATCAGCTGTCTGGTTTCCCTGAGACTGAAGGATTTCCCTGGGTGCAAAAGTTCAGTGTTAAAATGAGAACAGTCCTCAGTAAATCGGACAGTTTGCCACCCCAATTCCAGATCATTCTTCATCCTGCTGCCAGGGAGGAGCTTCTAAAATATAATCCAAAAGACACTGGATCCTAAAAACCCTCCCACAATTCCTTCTAGTATACAGGTTGAAAGCTAAATTTCTGTCTAGTTCAGCACAAATGTCCCTTTCCACCCTGGACCTCTCTCCTGAATCTCCCTGTCCTCCCCTCACTGCCCTGGTAGCTTTTCAATAACCACACAGCTCTCTGGCATCATATCTTCCTCAAGAATTTGGGACATTTTAGTCAACCCTATCTTCACACACCCTGTTCTCTTTGCCCCCCTCCTCTTTGTAGTGCTAAAATCCTTCTCTTGACCGAGTTTCATTTCAGGGGCCACCTCCTGATAGACTTCCTGGCTAATGCAGACGCCTACCTCCACATCGGTGATCTTTGCATCCTGCTGAGGGTTGAATCCAGGCTTGGCAGAGCCTGAGCTTACACAGTTTGGGAGGCTGCTTTAAGAAAAAGTATACAAAACTGCACATATGCATTTAGGTATAAAAGTGGATGCAGTTAGCCATCCATATCCAAGGATTTTGCATCTGTGGATTCAACCAAACACAGTTCAGAAATATTCAAAAAGTAAATCTGCAGTAAAAGCTTTATTTTTCCTCTTCATTAATCCCTAAAAACATAGAGTACGTACAACATGTACTTTGTTTTAGGTATCCTGAGTAATCTAGATATAATTTAAAGTATATAGTTAGATACTGTTCCATTTTATATAAGGAACTTGTGCATTCAGGGGGTCTTGGAACAAATCTCCCTCAGATACCAAGAGACAGCTATACTTATGTAGAAGAAACATATAACAAATGAGAAGCTCTAAAAGTTGAGATTTATAATAAATTGGCTTCTGATCTCACCCTTCCCACTCTGCAGTAACTTTAGGTTCTTATGCTACCTCCCACTATGGATGATGAGTTGCTTGGGCCAGAGAACTTACCTGATGCATCTTGCATCCCAGGTCCCTGGTACATAGAAGAGGCTGGACGAGTGTCTGTTGAGTGAGTACATGAGTGGTCTGCTTGGTGGTGACAAAGAACATTGGTCTTTGAGTCAGATCCTGGTTTTAGAGATACCTACTACTAACCTGTTGCACCTGTCATATTACCTAAAGGCACAGGAATTTACCTCTCTGAGCTGAAAAGACATTAGGTGATCTACCAATGCCTGGCCAGAGTGAGAGCTTAATAAGTATTCCCTTCCCATCTTCTCCCACCTCTGGGCTCTGTTTGCCTTCCATCAGTCATATCCCCCAGGGCTGGGATACAAGCCAGGAAACAATGCTGCTGTCTGGGAATACATGCACGTATTTAGCTCAGCTGAATTACATTTCACAACCAAGATCAATGTTTTAGCTGAAATAGTTTCCCTGCTGCTCACAAGTTAAGATTATTTAATTGATCTTTTGACCCTCCTATTTTCCTGCAGGTCAGAAGGTACATCTATTATGTGCCATTGTGTGCTTGAACTGAGTCCAGGGTCTGTAAATAAGGATGGGAGAGTGCTGCTTCTGCTATTTAAGCTAATCAATGTTATTGTTTTAAAGGAACCAACTTCCTTCCTCGTGCATCCAAGTATATGATAAATAAATAATTCATCTTTCATAAAATATTTATTTTAGGCAGGTGGCATTCTGCTCTCTGAGAAAAACAAGTTGTCTAAGAATTGGATGCCTTTGGATAACTGCTCATCATAGCGACTCTGTCCCTTGTGCTCAGTCATTTGTCTAGTGTCCACTACAACCTTGGGAGGTAGAGCATCTCCATTTTAAAGATAAGGAAACACCAGATATATCATATAACTCATCCAAAGTCACAGAGCTGGTAAGCTCTGGAGACAGTATTCTGACTTGTCTCTCACATGTCATTAACTACTCTCTTGGTAGGGGAGAAATTACAAGCTGCACTGTCAATTCTTTCAAAGGACAACCACCCCTAGACCATCCTTCTGGATGAACCATTCTGTTTCTCTGTACTGCCTGCATAGAGCCGAGCATTTATGATTCCATGCACTGGGTCTGAGTCCCTGCACCAAGTCAGTAGCTGGCACCTTAAACCACTTCCTGGTCTCCTAGGCTGAGTTGTGCAAGAACCAGTAAAGATATTCAGGTAACCCCTGTCTGTTTCTTTTGGAAATCTTGGCTTTTGAGATTATCTGGCTAACCTTGGTATGTGCTAAATGTTGCTCACATGGCTGTTATAGGGAGTCACTGCTTTATCTTGGATGAAAATCACCTGACAAGGAAAAGGAACGAAGGTTAAAGCTATCATTAACGACTGCAGACCAAGGACTGTGCCAAGAGCTTCACAAAATTTAATTTAATTCTTACACCAACTCTGAGAGATGGTTTTTCATGTTCTTGTTTTCATGTTCCCTAAGAAGGGAAATAACTAGCTCTGTATCACCAAGGTAATAAATAACCAGTAGAGCCAGGATTTAAACAGGGATCTAGCCAGTCATACAACACATGTCCTTACCCATTATGATATTTCCTGTAGAAGAGTCAGTATTATTCACTAACTAGTAGAACCTCTAGCCAGATTTTAGAGACAAATTCATTTCTAGGTAAAGGATATCCATTCGTTCACACAGATTGGTCCTTTTGCCTGCAATGTTGAGCTGCTCTTTCTCTGTGGAGTTGGCATCCTTATCATCCTTTGTTGTTGTTAGGTGCTGTCAAGGTAGTATCTGACTCATAGCAACCCTACATACAACAGGTGAAACACTATTGTCAGTGATTCTCTGCTATTCATAGGGTTTTCAATGGCTGATTGATTTTGGGGAGTGGGTTGCCAGGTCTGTCTCTCAAGACTACAGCACTTGGTGTTCCCAGGTGGTCTCCCATCCAAGTACTAACCACGCCCAACCCTGCTTAGCTTCGTGGATCTGACAGGATTGGATGCCACAGGGCTATGGCTGTAGGCTATCATCCTTTAAGTGTCATTTTTAAGTTTCATCCCCTACTGGAAGTCTTCCTAGCCTGAGATGGTGTCTTATCCCCGTGTCTTCGTGATGCTCTGCATATTCTACTCAGGAGTAGATCCAAGTTCGAGGCACCAGAGCTGCAGAGTACAGTCACCAAGAATGACTTAAAGAATTAACAAGAGTGGGAATTTGAGTTGAAAAGGAAAAACAAGAGCTTATCCTTCCTTTTTTTCTGCTTTTGATTTTTCTGGAATGCTTAATGTGGCAAAGTCACAGTCCTTTATTGCTTTATGCTAAATCCAAGTATGTTTAGTACATCATTTCTTTAATGTATTAAATCATCTCAGTTCAATAGGTAGACCAACATTAAACAATTTGAAACTATAATTGCTATAATTCAAATATGAGCTGCTGAGCTTCATATCCAGCATCTCCCAAAGCCGTAACCAATAGAAAAGTGAGAGCAAACAGTGCTGACCTAGCCTGAGGCTCTAAGTTTTAACATCTGTCATTATCATTTCAGTTTTCAGCTTAAATTGCAATGCATGTTTATTTGAGCTATTTTTCTTATACAAACCTTGTTGAAATTAGATCATATCAAATATTATATTAATAACTCATGCTGAAACTTATGGATGTTTATTTCTTGCACACAATAACAGGAACTCAGCAAGAAGATGATATTATCCATATTTTACCTGTAAGAAAACTGAAGCCCAGAGATGTGATCTCCTTAAGGCCACACCAGCTAGTAAAAAGCAAAGCAAATCAGGTTGTGAATATACTGTAAACATCCTTTGTACTGTCCCACTCTGAATCTCCTAACGACCAAATCAAACATCTAGACTTTGTGGCTTCAGCATCATAGTATATATAGACACACACTTTTATCTACAAATTAGTCTCACTAGAATATAATAGATTTTATGTGGACAATCTAGTATAGTCAATATTTCTACAAGTGATTTTTCCAAAGAACCTGTTTCAGAGTGATCTAAGTACTATACACTTTGTCATCAATTATGTAATTGCTGGGCTATTGATTCCAGTGAATAGATGAATACCCTGAAATCTTTTGTAGATGTAGATGTGGTCATCTCTGTTGCTGATACTTCAGCTCAAACCTTCTGACTTATAAATCCCAATCATCTTTGCTTACAAATCCCAAGACATTTTTAAAGTGACCTCTAGACTCTTGATCATTAGAAGGAATTAAAGGAAAGCTATGAGTTGTCCTCCAGGTGACCTTTGTGGCTCCTTGATGCTGGTCTGGGCATCAGGGCACCAAGTCAGGCTTCCCCCAAGCTCTGCTTCTCCACAAATTAAGTGAAGTAGCTCTATGTCAGTTCTCATTTCTACTCTTCCATGGCACAAGCTGTTTATCACCTGAATAAGTTGGCTTTAAATTACAGGTGACACTCATATCCCATCTCTCCCTCCACCCAAGGCCACATTTCTTGGAAGTAAAAGAGTAACAATGAGCTTACATTTACAGTTTAAAAAAAAAAATCCTATTTACCTAGGTCTCTTCCCCCACCCCCTCACTGCCACAAGGCCATAAGACTCATCTCAATGTTTTCTCCAAAAATTTCTGCCTTGAACGAGGCTTCTGAGCAACTTCCTAACAGCCCCTACCATGGAGGTCTGCAGTGGTCTCCACCTCTGCAAGCTTGGCAATGAGGCACACCCTCTGGTGCCCACCAGGGGGCACTATCTCTCATGGCTACACCTGCCTACCTTCTCTCCTGCAGGCACTGGGGCCCATCAGAACAGCCATCCTTCCATCTTTTGTGGCCACTACTGCTGCCAAACTCCCTAAAGACCCACTGTGATGTCCACAGCTTCTCTGCTTTGGACCCTCCCCAAAACCTAGCCCAAAGCAATGCTGCCTGTGTTTCAGATGCTCACAGATGTAAGATCTGTGACAGGCTCTTGGTTTTCACTTGCAGTGATGAGAGTGCTGGTGAGTGGGCTGCACTGCACTCAAAACCCTGCTGCCTCTGACCACCGGGACATCATTCTTGGACTGAATTGTGGTCCTGGATCACTGACCTTAGGACAAATCTATTCTACAAGGACCTAATGGCCATTGAAGCAGAGAGGCCCCCACAGGTCCACTCACCACTCTCTGCATTATGCAAATGAACCAAAATAGGGGAAGAGCTTACTCTTCAACCAGGACCATGGGGATGGAGGTACAGTCAAGTTCCTTTAGTTCCAGCCCTGAACCTGTGAACATAAAAGGAGTCACTAGGAAACTAGGTTGGTAGACCAGCACCAAACAAGCCCAGTAGATTCTCCTTACTTGATTGGATTTCTCTTGCTCCCCATTCCAAACACACCAAAGAAGGGATGGAAAATTCAGGCCAGACAGATACCATGCTGTAGGACAGCCTCTTCCTGCCAGCAATTCTGTGTCACATCCACTGACCTTGTGGGTCTGATGTAAGTCATGGCATCCATTTGCTCCCATCTGGGGTGGCCTCTTCTTAATGGCTGCTAAGGTACTCAGAGAAGGAGCCAAGAAAAATGCAGCAATTGTGAGAGTCTGTGGAACTCTGGAATCCCTGTGACATGCTTGAGTTGTGAAGGTGCAAAGACAAACCATGAGATTTCTTCTCTGGGAATTTTGCTGCTCCAAAAACCTGTTCACCACTGGCTTCTTTGACAGCAGCAAATATGAGAATATTTTGGGCTCCGACAGAATAAACTCCCTTTAGGAAACCATTGCAAGAAGATAACTGGGGCCAAAAGAAATACAAATGGATAGGAAAATATTAACCTCCCAACCTCACTCCTCCCCAGGCCATGTTGGGACTGCCTGCTGCCAAAAATGTCAGGGCAATTCAGTTCTGCTTAGTCTCATCCAGGGCTTGTCTCTCATCTGGAAAAAAAAATAATAACCAGACAAGTGCGGAATACCCTCCAGACATATTACTGCTCTGTTCGTGTTGCTTATAGGACAAATTGAGAGAATATGACCAAGATGTTGACAGTGAGCAATGAACAGTACCTGACAAAGCACTGTTCTCAGCAAAGTCAGACTTAGTCTGGGCAGAGTGAGGGAACATTCAAGGGCACAGAGCAAAAGACAGAAGCCTGGATAGTGCCTAGACTTTACATGTTTCTTATTAGATGCCAACGAGTAGGGTCTGACTCATAGCAATCCTATGCACAGCAGAACGAAACACTCCCTGGCACTATGCCATGCCCAGAACTATGTCAGTGCTTCTGTGATATTCATAGGATTTCCCTGGTTGGCTGTTTTTAGGATTGTTTTGGGAGTGGGAAGCCATGTCCTTCTCCCATTTTTGTGTTGCTGAGGATCAAACCAATAACCTCAGAGTGTGCAGAGGAGCACTCTCCCAACTGAGGTAAACTCCAGCACCTACATGTTTCTAGCATTCATCAATTCCCTGATATGCTCCAGATATTCTGAAATGGCTAGTGACATCTTTAATCTGTGCAACAGGAACCTTTTGAAGTCGGTGTATTTATCCTTACTAATGGCCAAGGAATCTGTCTCACTATTCCATAGTAGCAAAGAAAAATATCCCTAAGGAGTTCTGAGCAAGTCCTTAAATCATGAGCATATTATCCAAGACTCAGTTGCCAGAGACAGAAACCCACTCAATTTAACTTAAGGGGTTAAAATTAAAAAGAAAGGAATTCTAACTCAGGCAGGGCTACATCCATGGACAAAAAAAAAAAAAAAAGGTCACATGGGCTAACTCCATCTCTTCATTAATCTTCTTATGTTAGCTCACCTCAGCTTCATTTTGTTTGTGAACTTTATTCTCTTCTTATGCAGAGCTCCTTTTCTAAGATTTGGAAGATGAACACAGATGGTTCCAGCCAATGTTATCATTTATCTCATGATCTAGAGGAACAGAGAGCTTTGCTTTTCCAGAATCCAGGGAAGACACTGGCAGCATTCAGGTCACATTGGCCCTCCTTGAGCCAGTCACCAGAGTGAGAAAGTTGAATCTCATCACCGACAGCCCACCAAGGTCACTTGAAGAGGAAAATGGTGGCTCTATGAAAGGAAGAGTACTAGGCAAACCACCCACATGTCCATTAGAAACAGAATTTAATAGAACTAGTTGGTTTGATTCCCCAACACCGCAAAAACAGAAGGACATGGCAATCCACTCCCAAAGCAATCCTGAGCCAATCAGCCATTGAAAACACTATGAACAACAGAGAAGCCACACCTGGCATGATGCCAGAGAGTATTTCATTCTGTTGTGCATAGGGTTGCTATGAGTCGTATCTGACTCAACGGCACCTAATAACGACAAACTTAACTTACATGGAATCCCTTATGGATATGGATCTACTAGTTGCCATTGTGCCAATTTCCTTTTGTTTCATGGTCTCTTCATTATCTGAGATATACTTGTGAAAGGAGATCAGTAGGACAAATCAGGAAGCAACAATGAGATTTGTATGCATGCTTTAAAATTAATTTAGGATCCAGTAGTTAAGGGGTTGTTCTCTAGAATAAAAAATATGTGGTTAACAGAGTCTTTGGAATCTTTTAAAAGTTGATTTTAAGACAATGCAACACCTTCTTATGATATTTTTGCCAAAAATTTTAACCCAATTTAATCATGAAGAAGAATGAGACAGATGCAAAAAGACTGCCCCAAACACTTCAAATATGTCAAGTTCATAAAAAAAAACTCCCCCCATAAAGGCCTGAGAAACAATTTCAGATAGAGCCTCAAAAGTCATGACAACTAAACAGTCTATTATCTTTTGGTAGATCCTGTATTAAAAACTACACATATAAATGACATAATCAGGATAATTTAGGCAATTCAACACTAATATCTATATGCCAGATAATGATGTTGTATCAATGTTACATTTTCTGAGAGTGATTGTGGTTATATAGAAGAATATACTTATTCTTAGGAGATAGTGCTGAAGTGTTCGGGGAAGAAGTGTCAAGATGGTGCACCTAATTCTCAAATGGCTCAGAAAAAATTTTTTAAATGTATCCATGGATATGGAGAGAGAAAAAGAAAATAAAAATGTGGTAAAATGTTAAGAATGGTGAATCTGGGTGGAAGTATTTGGGTGTTTATTGTAAGTATAGTGAGCTAATGGATTGCACCACTGGAATTCCTATAGTACGTTCACTGTATATTGTACTATTCCTGTATCTCTAGATTTCAAAATTTTTATAATAAAATATTGATGGAAAAGGAAATAAAAGTAAGGTACAACCTCATAAGTACCTAAAATTAAACTCCAACACTCATTACACAGAAAGTCCAAAAATTTCAATTGCATAAATGCAGAGTCATTATTACCAGTTTAATTAACTGACAGGTTCTAACAACCAGGGCTCAAAGATCCAAGTATGGATAGGTCTGAGAGCTGCAGTTGGCGCCACCTGGCGGCAGTTATCTGCTTAAAGATGGGGATTGTTCTGGGTCCCCTAAGTACAGACTTCAGGAATCTCCAGACTCACCCTCCATTCCCTGGTGGGGTGCAGGAATTGACAGGAAGGCATTTAGGGTCCAGGCCATGTAGGAAGTGCTGGTATCCAGAGGAGTGCCTAGCTGTGACAGTAAACAGCAGGCTTTGACACTCTGCATGCAGCAAAATCTCTTGCTACTGTGACCTAATGACCATTAGTTCAATAAGAAAGTGGTTGGAACAGTTTGATGCGGTTTCTGGTATCAAATAATAGCTCAGAAGGCAACATCATTTAGCCAGTGAGAGATGAAAGATCACATCAACCATTTAGAAATTATTAGAAGTATCTGATGCTTTTTTTTGCATTCTAACTTATATCATTTAAAGCAGTTTTATTAGCAAATAAAGAATATGTTTTAAATTTTATTAATGTCATTGTTCATATATTAATCTAGATTACCATATTGATTAAAAATATTTTAATATCTATGCACACACGTATGTTTGAATGGCAACCTATATACATATGTAGCTAGAGTATATGTATACATACAGGTAGGTATATAGGCACACATAGACACCCAGAAATTTTTCTACTTCTTTTTGAATGAAAAAAATTGGTCCTGTAGTAACACTTTTGGATTCTTTTTCCCCACTGCATCTAAATCATGCCATGGTGTTTTCAGTCACATCATATGGTTGTGAAAGCTGAACATTGAACAAGGGAGACAGGAAAAGGGTTGATGCTTTTGAATTATGGTGCTGGAGACGTCTACTGAATATACCATGGACTGCCAAAAGAACCAACAGATCTGCCCTAAAAGAACCAACCAGAATGCTCCTTAGAAGCAAGAATGGCCAGACTGCATCTTACATATTTCGGACATACAGTCAGGAGAGATCAATCCCTGGAAAAAGACATCATGTTTGGGAGAGTGGCAGGTCAACAAAAAAAAAAAAAAGGAAAAGCCTCCACCAGATGGATTGACACAATGTCTGCAACAATGGGCTTAAACATAAATAAGATAGTGTGCCTGGCACAGAATTGGGAAGTGTTTCCATCTGCTGTACATAGTGTCACTATGAGTTGCATTCGACTTGATGGCACCTAACAACAACAATCCAAAAAAATGGGGCTGCGATTTAGCTTAGTTGGTACAGTGTTGCTCTGCAGTCTCTGAGGTTCCAGTTTCAATTCCCAGCACCACAAAAAATGGGAGAAGTACATGGCAATCCACTCCTGAGGCAATCCCAAAACAATCAGCCATTGAAAACCCTATGAGGGTCGCTATGAGTCACACACTGACTCGACAGCACCTAACAACAACAGCAACAACAATCCAAAAAAATCAAAATCCAAAATGTTCCAAAACCCAAAACTTTTTGAGTGCCAATATGATACCACAAATGGAAAATGTCACATTTTAGAACTTTGTTTCTTGAAGAAAATTATTTAAAATTTGGTATAAAATTATCTTCAGCCTATTTGATTAAAGTATGTATGAAACATAAATGAATTTTTTGTCTAGACTTGGGTCGCACCTCAAAGATATCTCATTCCATATATGTGAATATTCCAAAGTTGGAAAAATTTTGAAATTCAAAATACTTCTTCTGGTCGCAAGCATTTCAGATAAGGTATACTCAACTGTGGTGTATGTGACAGGATTTAACAGTATTATTTGCTAATGATTTATATCTTGCCTACTTTAAAAAATATTTTATCCAGGTGCAGTGGTGCACACCTATAATCCCAACAACTTGGGGGGCAGAGAAAGGAGCATTGCAAGTTCAAGACCAGAGGCAGTCTGCACAATTTAGTAAGACCCTGTCTCAAAAAAAGTAACAAAAATGGACTGGGGGTACAGCTCAGTGGTACAGCACTTGCAAAAGCATGCAAAGGTGAGGCCCTGGGTTCAACCCCTAGTACTGAAAAATAATTTTAAAAAAATCAAATGGTTTATGGTACTAAATCATACATAAAACAAGACAATACAAATTTTATAAGATTGAAAAATCATCAAAAATTGAAAGATGAGCATGAGGTAAGCTAAATATAGTTACAAATTTGGCTTTGAATTTGGGGCAGGAAAAAAATGAGCTATTACTTCTGGATCTTTAGTTGAGAAGGACAGCCATGGTTTGTTTCTGGCTGGAAGAACTCCAGGCAAGCACAACACATGGAGAAAAGGAGTCTCCCAGTGGTGGCATCTGTGACACCAAAGTAAGAGAAGTGGCTTCATGAGGTTGCAGTTGAGAGGCCAAAGTCTATAAACTACAAAGAGCACTCTGAATGGGCTGACCAAGATAAAAAGCCAAAAGCAGCAATAGGAAAATCAAGGAGACAAGCCAGGAGCAGTAGGTGAGGGTCAGGAAAGACCATTCCTGAGTAATAGTTGTTGGTACCAGCTGGAATTACAGGGTAGTCATTGAATAGGAGGGGGAAAAGATTTCAAAAACTGGGTCACAGAGGACATAGATACACCTCTTTCTACCATAAAAGAAACCTATTAGGTAAAGGGGATTGAATAAATGGTGACTATGGATTCTACAAATGATGTAGAAACATTCTTTTTATGAATGTTTCCCCTAGTGCTCCTTGACAACAGATAGGACCTATGATTTAAAAAAAAAAAAAAAGCTGGAGAAAAGCTATATGCATTTTGTGAAAATCAGCAGCATTTCAACATACCACTGAGAAGCAATTAGGAAATATAATGAGAAAGATATTTCAGTTGTAGTAGCAAGAAAAAGATGAAGTACATGGAAGTGATTTTTATGAGAAACATGCATGATCTCTATAAAGAAAATCTAAATTTCACTGAGAGTATTAAAATATCTTAAGATACCAATGTAATGAATTTGACAATATTTTTATAGATTAATGACACCTAAGTAAAATTCCAACAAGACTTTTTTTACAGGGAAAAAAGGAAAGGAAAATATTTTAATGTTCATATGAACCAATAAACAAAGATGAACATAAAATAACTTTCAAAAACTCAGTAGTAGCACTGTCATTAGGGTGAAAAAATGGTAGTAAAGAGTTCTGTATTGTAGATGACTCCAAAGCAATGCTGTAAATAGTTAGATAACCCTTCAGGAACAGATAGATTGCCAGGCATGGTGGTGCACACCTATAATCCTAGCACTTGGGAGGCTAAGGCAAGAGGATCAATGCAAGTTTGAGACCAGCCTGGGTTACATAGTGAGTAACAGGCCAACCTGGGCTATAGCCTGTGGCAAAAAATAAATAAATAAATAAAAAGAAAGAAAGAAAAAAAGAAAAGAAGAGACGAGAAGGGAAGGGAGGGAAGGCAAGGCAAGGCAAGGCAAGGGAAGGGAAAGGAAGGAAAGAGAAAAGAGAGAGAGAAAAAAAGGAAAGAAAGAAAGAAAGAAGAAAGAAAGAAAGGAAGGAAGGAAGAAAGGAAGGAAGGAAGAAGGAAGAAAGGAAGGAAGAAAAGATGAACAGATCACTACACTAGAATAAACATAAAAGACATTGACCCTGTTATATTATATATAACAATTTAATATATAATTTTTAAAAAGCATCACTAAATAATGTGGAAGACAAGAATCATTCAATTAATGATGCAAGGCTACTTGGTTAGCAATTTGGCAGAAAAATAATTCTTTAGATTTTTTTATCTTACATATGCATCCCATTATATTTCAAATACATATTTTTAAAAAATTAAATCATAAAAGTAGAGGAAAATAGAATACATATTTATGAAATATGTGAGGGCATTATAACTTTATAACTTGGGAGTAAGGGAAGAAATCAAAAAGTGAGGCATTTCTCTCCACACAATTTAAAGTGCCTTCATACAAAAAATATAACAAAAGATAGACTGAGAAACATATACAGAACAAAGACAAAGGCAAAGATTATGTATTTTACCTTTATGGAATAACAATTATGCAAATTAGCAAGAAGACCACTGAGGCTGAGAGGAATAAAAATGAGCAAAGGACATTCATACAGGAACTTGTTTGCTTGGTGCCATGGTGCAGGCCTGTAATTCCAGGAACTCAGGAGGCTAAGGCAGAAGGATCCCAAGTTTGAGGACAGAGGCAGCCTGCAAAAGATAAAATTAAAAAGAAATTGCAGTGCGGCTTAGTGGTGGAGCACTTGCCCTGGAGCATGCTTAGTGGTGGAGCATGAGGCCCTGGATTCATCCCTTCAGAAGTACAGGGAAAAAAAAAGACATACTTGTTTAGCCTCAGCAGTAGCAAAGAAACAAGAATGAAAAGAAAGACATACTTGCATTTTTCATTTGTTGTTGTCAGGTGCTGTCAAGTCGGGTCCGATTCATAGCAACCCTATGTACAACAGAAGAAACACTCCTCAACACTGTGGCATGCCACGCACTATGTCAGTGCTTCTCTGCTATTCATAGGATTTTCAATGGCTGATTATCTCAGGAGAGGGCTGCCAGGTCCCTCTCCCTAGCCTGTAGCACCTGGTATTCCCAGGCCATCTCCTATCTAAGAACTAACCCGGCCAACCCTGCTTAGCTTCTGAGATCAAGTAGGATCAGATGCTAAGGTGCTATGGCTGCAGACTTTCATTTGTTAGTTAAAACTTTTTCATAGATTACTATACAGAGTTGTCCTGCAGTCATACCACCCTGGCATCCAATTTCATCAGATCTCAGAAGATAAGCAGGGTCAGGCCTGGTTAGTACTTGGATGGGAGACCACCTGGGAATACTGCATGCTGTCGGTTTGGGAGAAGGACCTGGCATCCCACTCCCAAATAGTCACTGAAAACTCTAAGAATAGCAGAGAATCACTGACAATGTGCTGGGAATGGCAGTGTTGGGTGGTGTTTTGTTCTGCTGTACATAGGGTTGCTATGAGTCACACCTGACTCCATAGCATCTAACAACAACATACAAAGTTGAAGAATGGGAGTCTATGAAAGGCAGGTCCCTGGCCTTGCCAATGGGAGTGAAAACCAGGAAAACACATTTGAAAGCAGTTGGTGATATTTACCTAGAACTATAAAAACATTATTTAACATTGACCATAATCCTAATAAAATTAAGGTATTTCTGACAAAAGTGTTTTTAGATTAGTTGTACTAAAGAATTCATTTGTTTGTAGCCACAAGCACATACTTTATAGTCAACCTATAAATTTTTTAAATATCTGGAGAAAAACTACTGTTGCTGGAACTATTCCTATGGTAAATCTCTGTTCTCTGTGTGCATTTATTTCCGGAGCATTGTAAACCTGATAGGAAGTTAGAGTAACTAGTACACCTCAGGATGGCTTAGAGTTCTTTTATATTTCAATGTGACCCATCTTTCATCTAATGAGTATTTACTGAGCACAATCCATATGCACAGCCCTGGCAGGGCTACATAGATTTACAGGACACATTCTTGCCCCCAGGAAGCTTACAGCCTGGTGGAAGAGTTTATACAGCATGTTTAGGAGCATCCAAGCAAAGCTCCAAAATAGAAACAAAAGTCACTATTAGAAGTACTAGATGCTCTGTGACATTTCCATTTTGAAATCTGTACTTTATACGTGTCACAACCCCATCAATGTGAGTTTCTAGACATTGCTAGTCTCATGTCATTTCATCAGTAAATAGCAACCAAACTCAGTAGAGATTCTTTGCAAATAGGGTGAACATCCTTGTCTCAATGGCTGAGACAGTGAACAAGAGATGAGCCAGTGGACACACGTGCCAACAGTTTTAGGACAGAAGCAGGACAGCAGGAAAGACCCAGAAAGATCCTGAGCTGCTCCTCTCCCTTCACTGTGTGGTATCTGTTCTGACTTGGGCAGGGCTGCCTTTGGTATTACAGCAAACATGTGAACCAGCAATCGACAAAGTCTACATTCTGCAGCCACACATTCATGGGCTTTCTAACGCTGGTCCAAGGTGAAGGGTCTTTTTTTCTCATAAACTCATCACTTTGCCTGATTCTGAAGTTTACTAAAACTTCTTTCTTCAGTGATGAACCACATTCTGTTTTCATCCACGTGTTTGTGTACTTTGTGGTACTGAAGGGTTGAATCCAGGCCCTCATACACACTAGGCAAGTGCTCTACCACTGAGCTGCACCTCCTGTTTTTTGTTTTGTTTTGTTTTTTAACTTTTTTTTTTTGAGACAGGGTCTCGCTGTGTTATGCAGCTGCCTCTAGCCTCAAACCCATGATCCTCCAGCCTCAGCCTCCAGAGTCACTGGGATTAGAAGTGTGTGCCATGGTGCCTGGTTTGTGTATATTTTGCATGTAAGTATGTGTCTGGCATATAGGAAGCACTGAAATATAGGGAGCAGGGTAAGGTGAACCTGGACAGGCTGTGCCTTAAGATGTCTCTTAAAAGAAGGAAACTTGTGAGTAAGGCTATTTCACAGAAATTGGGTTTTCCCCAAAATGTATGCTTCACCTGAGTTTTCATTTCTGATGTTACTTCTTAGAATTGCTGCATGCTTAGTACTTATTGATTATATTTTTCTCCTAGAGCCTTAGGCAGCAATAGAGGTTAATTTGTTATCTAGTCCATTGATTTTTCTGCTAAAACAATGAGTTTCATTTCTAGTATTTCCATCTTTTTATTGCTACCCATACCATAAGCTGGCTTCTGTAAAATCTAATGTATTTTCTGAGTCACACTTTATTCTTATTTCTAAACTCTCCAGAGTGTTGCAGATATGTAGGAGGTTCCTAAGGGAACTCCCAGTAATTAGTAACCCTTTTCTCTGCCAAGGTTCTGAGCAAGTTGAGAAATAAAGTAATGTATAAAGATAAAAACAGAAATAACAACCATTAATCATAGCAGAAGCCAGGTGGAAAGGCAAATCTTAGAGTGTTAATGAAATGGGACTAATGATGAGATTGTTGTTTTTGTTGTTAGGTGCCGTCGAGTCAGTATCCGACTCATAGCGACCCTCATAGGGTTTTCAATGGCACATTGTTTCGGGATTGCCTTGGGAGTGGATTGCCAGGTCCTTCTCCCATTTTTGCAGTGCTGGGAATTGAACTCGGGACCTCAGAGACTGCAGCGCAGCACTCTACCAACTGAGCTAAATCCCAGCCCAATGATGAGATTGGGCAGATTTAAACAACAAATTCCAGACAGAAAAGAAACCTTAAACATTCCCTCACGCCTGCCCTCATTCCTCTGCACCCACCTCCCCAGAGCATTTTGCCAGGTCAGGTGGCCTCCCTTCATAAAGGAAAAAGGCAGGATTCCCATTCAAGCTTACCAATGGAATAAGTAATCACTTTTTAGGTAGAATGGGAAAAGGGAGGGGCCTGGCTAATGGTGCACCCTTGACAGGAAGGAAACATCATGAGATGGGAAGAAGGGCTCCCACCTACAGAATGCACATTGTGACTCAGTAACAGAAGGAAAGAGCAAGGAAATGTGAATCCAAATATTTGCTGCCAGTCCTGATTTTGCCGTATTCTGACCACAACAGATTGAGCAAATAACAGCTCCGTGAACCTCATTTTTTCATCTGTAAAATGGAGGTAATCTTGTTCTTCTTATCCACCAATTATTATGAGATGGCATAAAATAATATAATCTAACAAAACTGTTAGGCATGAGGGTCTGATATTAGAAAATAGAAACTTATACAAAATCCTAACTAAAAATCACAGGATCAAGAATTTGATTCCTTGGCCAAGGGTTTCTTCTCACTTTTCAAGTAGACTGTGGCTATTTTTAGACCTGTTTCCTAAAATGCTCCTAAATTCCTTCTGCTTTCTTCTGTGCATTTCTCATTGTGATCCTAAGGTTACAAGAGATTCCCCAGGGACCTCCTGAACACTTCTGTCTCGGGCCCTACATGTCACTCCCTGAACTGTGGGTTCTGCTCTCCCACAGGCATGGTATAGATGAAAGCTCTGAGCAGAAAGAAAGCAAATGCCCAGCTGCTACAAGGCCTGCTATACCTGGCTCCTCACAATGGCGTGTTTCTCCTTAATTGATGGGCAAGAAATCAGAGGCAACTGTCTTCCTCCACCAAGGTCCCTGATTCCACAGTAGCAGCAGCAACCTCTCAGTTGCTAAACCAGAAATCTGATCTGGGCTTCATTGTTGGTTCCTCTCATTCTTTCCACATCTAAATAATAGTTATTGCTACAGCTGGACCTTAAGTGTTCCCCAGAGGTCCATGTATTAAAACAGGTATATCTGACCCATAGCCCACGGGCCACGTGCAATCCAGGACAGCCAGTAATGCAATCCCCCAAAATCATGTGGTTTTTAAGCATGCATCTTCTTGTGCCCCCTGCCCCTTATTATGCACCTGCGCTAAATATATAATGTTTATGCAGCCCAAGACAATTCCTCTTTCCTCCATGGGCTCAGTGAAGCTAAAAGGTTGGACACTCCTATAAAGACTTAGGCCCTAAGGTGGTGCTACTGGAAGGTATAGTGAGACTTTGGCCTCTTCCTCTTTCTCAATTTGCTTCCTAGCCCTGAGACAAGTGGCTCTGCTCTGCCATTTACTCCCATCAGGATGCACTGCCTTACCACAGGTCCAAGGTGATAGGACCAACCAGTCAGGGACTGGAACCTCTAAAACTGTGACCCAGAGCGAGCCTTTTCTCTTTATAAATCCATTATCTCAGGTGTTTCATTACAGTGATAGGAAGCTGATTAACAGTTACCATTTATTGACAGCTTCTATGAGTGAGGTGCTCTTTCAAATGCTTTACATATCTTGTCTCTTTAGCTCAGTATGATCCCAACAGGTAGTCTCTGTTTTTATCTCCAGTTTACAGATTAGGAGGTTAAGGCCTAAAGGGGTCAAATAATTTGCTCAAGTCCCATTAGCTGTGTTCTTACTGGCATTTAAATACCTACATTCTACCAATTGCCAAGTCTTGGGTATTTCATATCCTGTTTATCAAATCTATTCCCATTTTTTCACTCCTACAGTCTTTGCCTGTCTACAGCTGTACCATCCTGGCATCTGTTCTCATTAGATCTCAGAAGCTAAGCAGGGTTGGGCCTGGTTAGTACTTGGATGGGAGACCTCCTGGGAATACTGGGTACTGTAGGCTTATGAAGAGGACCTGACAACCTACTTCTGAAACAACTAGCCATCAAAAACCCTATGAATAGCAGACAAGCACTGACAACAGTGCTGGGCGTGACAGTGCTGGGTAGTGTTTCCTTCTGTTGTACATAGGGTCACTATGAGTCGGACCCAACTCAATGGCATCTAACAACAACAACACACTCTTCTCTACTTGAGACTCTTATCATCTCTCCTTCAGACTGTTGTAGTCTCTCACTGGAATGCCCTCTTTGCTTGGCTTCTGCCTACCTCTTCAAATTTATTTCTGCCTCTGCTCAATCCACATCTTCTACTCATCCTGAGTAGTTTTAGTTCCCAGAATATACTTTGTGCTTTAAAGTCTCTACATCTTTGAATATGGTTTTCTACTTTCCCTAAATGGGAGAAGGGCCTAGCAATCCACTTCCAAGGCAATCCCAAAACAGTCAGCCATTGAAAATCCTACGAGGGTCGCTATGAGTCGGATACCGACTCCACGGCACCTAACAACAACTTTCCCTAAACTTCCTGCTTCACAAACTCCTAATCAGTCTTAAAAACCTAGTTAAGTATCTTGCACTTTAAAAGGCTACCCTGCTCATTCTTTTCATTTTATGGGAGTTTGTATATTAAGTATCTGTTAACCTATTGCTGTAGTCATGATGTTGTTTGTTCCCCAAGTTTATGTGTTGGGAGCTTGGTCCTCAGTGTAACAATGTTAAGGGGGTTGGGGCTAGATGGAGGTCCTTAGGTCACTGGGGGCATACCCTTTAAACGTATTAGGGTAGTTCTTGTGGGAGTCCTAAGTTAATTCTCTCCAGAGGGTAGTTATAAAGGACTAAGGCTCCAGCCTCTCAGGTTTCCTGTCTGTTATCTCTTCCTCACACATGTTCTCCCATCATATGATGTGATATTACAGGACACAGCTAAGAAGGTCCTCATGAGAACTGAGCTGATGTCAGTGCCATACCCTGATACTTCCAGAACTGTGAACTCAATAAACCTCTTATCTTTATAACTACCCAGCATCAGGTATCTTATTACAGTACAAAAACCGGATTAATATACCTCTTTATATTCCAAACTGACAGGATTTCCATAATGACAGACACAATGGATAATAGTAATAACTATTCCATTTATTAAATTCCACCCATGTATCAAGCACTGCTAGGCACTTTATAATTGTCATCTCTACTCTTTATAACTACCTTGCTTGGGATGTGTTAAGATCCCCATTTTAAAGATGAAAAGACAGGTTTACTGGCCTTTCTATCACCATATTTAGTATGGTCCTAGGCAGAGGCATTCAATAAATGTTTGTTGAATTAAACAAATAAATGAATAGCTCCATAACGCACAGTTATTTGGTTGGGAAAATATTGCACCTCAACAGAGATGATTCTAACAGACACAGAATCTCAGATTCATACAGAAATGTCCTAGAATCATAATAGACTTGTGAATTTTTTCACTGTATCTTAATTAATTCTACCCAAACACATTTGACATATCTTTCTGTTTTACCTTTTCTTTCAGATTTTAAAAATTGAATAAAATAATTTCTGGCAAGATTAGAGGAATAAGAGCACATAGAGCTTCTTATTTCTAGTCTTCCTTTAAGTTTAAAAACCTACAGTCATGACTGAAATAAACATTTATATGGCTCAAAAAAAGGGAGTCCTCCATAGGAATGAATAAAGACAGCATACAAGTGTACAAACTCATGAGATAATCCAAATCCATGAAAGACATCCAGCAAACCCAATAAATATGAAAACTTATACCCAAAGAAAGAGAAATACAGCTGTTATAGTTTGAATATGAAATGTCTCCCACAGGCTTATGTGTATAACATTCTGTCCCCAGCTGGTGGTACTGCGTGGGAGGTTCTGGAAACTTTAGGAGAAAAGGCCTAGCTGGAAGAAGCAGGTCACTGGGGATGGGTCCTTGGGGGTAGCTTGTCCCTGGCCTCTTCCCACCTCTCCTTGCGTCCTGGCTGCATGATGTGAACTGTTCTAACCATGTCTTCCCCACCTTGATGGACTAGTACCTCTGAAACCATGAGCTGAATTAAATTCTTCCTCCTTTAAGATGTTTGTATCAGGTATTTTTATTACAACGATGAGAAAAGTAACTAACCCAACAGCAATCCTCAAAGAACTTTGAATTGTTTAAAATTTTTAGAGGGATAAGGGAAATAATATCCAAAAATGGAAGTTATAATCAAGAACCATAAGTATGATAAAGTACCAATAAAAATCTTAGAAAATAAAAAAGTAGTTATTGACATTAAAAATGTATGAATTTAAAAGCTAGAAGATGTGGCACACACCTGCAATCTCTGCAACTAGGGAGACTGAGGTAGGGGGTTGGCCAGTGTGAGGCCAGAGGCAGCCTGAACAACCTAGCAAGACCCTGTCTAAAAAGGATTTGGGGGTGTAGTTCAGTAGCAGTTGCTAGCACCTGCCTAGTATTCACAAGGTCATAGGTTCAACACTGCAGTACTACAAACAAAACAAAAAAGATATGAATCCAGTTGACTGGATTCAGTGAAAAAAAAAAGTGATGGAAAGTGAGGACATCACCCAAAACATAGCCCAGAGAGATAAAGAAAATATGAAAATGAATTAAAGTGACATGAAAGGCAGATTGTAATATTCTGATGTGACTCTTCCAAATAAAAAGTACATCCAGTTCTAGGCAGTACAACTTAAAAAAAAAAAAACTCTCTTAGATACCTTGTAGAAGCAAAATAACAGAACATAAAGAACAAAGGGAAAAAAATTAAAGCCACAAGACAAAAACTACGAAGTGGCAATCAAATGCAAGATTCTTAATCAGAAAGAATAGATGCCATAATAAAGTGCTATTTCTAAAGTGCCACAAGAAAGCAATAGTCAATCTAGAATTCTACAGAAAACTAAAACAGCACTTAACTTACTTGAATTTTGTGTCATGCGAAGGTATTCCATATCCACAAAGACAAGTACAATTAAAAAGGAGAAAAAGTAATGATAAAATTTATAAGATATATTTGTACAAATTGAGCTACTTTATGATCCAAGTATCTTCCCTAGCAAAATTACTAGAGGAAGAAAAAACCCTAAATCCATGAGGAAGGGGAAGAATACAATTATTGACTCTTAGAAATAATTACTAGCTATAAAATAGAAATAGTAATTATTTTTCTTATTTAAAGACTCTAAATAATAATTGAAAATGATGGTGGGTGCAGTTAAAAGAGATAAACAGGCTAAGTTCCTAGATGCATTTAAGAATTTTATTTTGTATGTGTGCTAAAATTTTTTTAACATAACTATTAAAACTATTGAAATAGAATTTTTACAAGCTGGTAAAAATGAAGAAGGGAGAAAACAGAAACAGAAGACAAAGTGTGAAAATGGAAACTCAGAGTAAGATGGCAGATAGTTCAAATACATAAGTAATCACAACAAATGTGGATGGATTAAATTCACATAATAAAGTGACTTCTAGATTGAATAAGCAAAATAAGATATTCACATGAAATACACTAAAGTGGGAGCATTCAAATTCCTCTGAACATGTATCCTCGTGTGTGTGTGTGTATGTGTGTGTGTGTGTGTGTGTGTGTGTGTGTGTGTTTTGTGGAGAAGGAGCCTACATGCACCTTATAAAAAAATCTTGGTGGCACTTAAAATTTCTGTGGACCAGCCGGGCAAGGTAGCGCACACCTGTACCCAGCAACTTGTAAGGCAGAGACAGGAGGATTGCTGGTTCGAGACCAGAGGCAGTCTGTGTAACTTAGCGAGACCCTGTCTCAAAAACTTAAAAAAAAAAATGGGCTGGGGGTGCAGCTCAGTGGTCTAGCACTTGCAAAGCATGCAAGTGCGAGGCCCTGGATTAACCCCCAGTACCACAAAAAAAATAAATAAATAAATAAATAAAATAAAATAAATAAAAAAATTTGTGGACCAAGTAGCATAATTTAAACCTCTGCATACATTCTTTTACAGTTTATAATTCAATAAAGTTATTTTTCATTCACTGAAAGGTCTTTATCTGAAAAATAGAGAATACTAAATATGGGGCAGATCATAGTGACTATTTGAGTAAGATCTATGAAAATGATTAAAGACATCACCAGAGCATCAGCTGATTTGCACACTGTATGAGAAATAGGTCAACATTTCCTATTCATTCTAGATGTAGTCATTAAAATCCCAAGGAAGGAAAATTTCACATTTCACTGATTATTCATTTGACAATTTTAGCCAGGAGATCTTCTTCATTCTTTCCTGGGGCCTGTAGAAATCAATTGTAACAAACTGTACAATTATAAGTCTTGCAACTGACTGCTTGTGGCAGATTTAAATTCCATTTTGCAAGAGAGCCAAAAAATTCTCCTTTGCCTCCAAAGCTCAAAAGCCAGAAAGCAGCTGAAAGATGGTCACTGCTTTGTTCTTGAATGGAGCTAATTACAGAGTTGTCTGCAGCAAGATGGGCACTCTGCAGTCAGTGTGTAAATAGGGACAATTAGAGTTCATTTTAAGCAGATATTATTTCCAAAAAAAGAAACAGCTTCAGATTTAATTGTTGCATTAAACAAAACCTGACCATGTTTTTTTTCACAATTTAGTTAAATGAATATGATAATTCTCTGTCATAGGAATGTTCTAATTTTAACATTTCTGCAGATGGTTTAGTAAGAATGTGAAGTTTATTCCTCTTGTCTTTCCTCACTAGGTTTATTTTAATCCTACATCACAGTTTAAAATAATTTGCATAGTACTGAAATATGTATGTATTTTCCTAGTCCTTAGAATTGTTAGCTTTAATTTCTAAAATTTCACCAATCAACAATTTATTAAACTCTTACTATACTTTCCAAGGGACTGGGGTTTAGTTCAGTTGGTAGAGTGCTGCTCTGCATGCTCTAAGGCCCTGGGTTCAATCTCCAGCACTGCAAAAATGGGAGAAGGACCTGGAAGTCCACTTCTGAAGCAATCCTGAAACAATACACCATTGAAAACCCTCTGAACAGCAGAGAAGCACTGACATAGGCCGGTCACGGAACAGGGTCAAGGAGTGTTCTGTTCTGCTGTACATAGGGTCGCTATGAGTTGGACCTGACTCAACAGCACCCTACAGTAACAATGCTTTTCAAGCACCACACTTAATGCTTTGGAAGCATTACCTTGCTTAGTCCTCATATCTACCTTAGGAGGGATGTTAACCTCATTTTACAGTTGTGGCATTGACACGTGAGTTGCCCAAGGTCACGCAGTTAGTAAGTTAGTAAATGATGGATCCATGATTAGCTGTTTCCAGGGCCCTAGCTCTGAACCATTCCCCTTTGCTATCAGCAGAATTTAGAAATCAGTAGCAAATATGGCCTGTCCTCAGGGAATTTGGCCAAGGAGACATGAGACATTTTCAGATGGTTTAGAAAATTACTGTAGGAATGTTGACACTGTGTGTGTGTGTGTGCGTGCATGTGTATCTGTGTGTGTGTGCGTGTGCGTGCCTGCACGAGTGTGGGGTGCTGTTTCTTTGAGAGGGAGCCACACAGCCTTAGAGTTTGCAAGTTATCCAGGTGCATGGATAGGGAAGGAATGATAGAATAGAAAGAAAGATATTCAAGCAAACATCTCAGGCAAGGTGGCTCTTATGCTTGTCAGTTTTTAGGTTATTGCAGAAGATCAAATGATGGTCCCTTCTCCATGATCTGTTAAGCTATGGATAGACTGCTGCTTTGAGATGCCTCCTCTTTTTCTGATTTATTTTTATTCTTTTGTATCTGTGCTCTGAACCTGACCATGTTGCATCGCCTTACCCATGTTATCATAATCCATCTTAAGAAATAGAACATTATAAATTCAGCTCATTTATATTCATTGTACTTTTTACCCAGTCTCATTTCCTCCCTTCCCTCAAGCAGCAACTACCATTCTTTTTTTTTTTTTTTTTTTTTTTTTTTTTTGTGGTATTAGGGGTTGAACTTAGGGACTCATGCTGTGTGCTTTGCAACTGCTATACCACTGAGCTGCATGCTCAGCCCATATTTTTACTTTTTGAGACAGGGTCTCACTAAATTATGCAGACTGCCTCTGGTCTTGAACTTGTGATCCGATCCTCCTGCCTCTGCCTCCTGAGTGGCTGGGATTGCAGGCATGCGCCACCACACCCGGCTGCAACCACTATTCTAAGCTTAGTGTTTATCCCTCTCAGGTAAGGTGACTTATCATCTTAGTTTATCTGGGGACACAGGACTTTCAGTGCTAAAACAGACAATGTGCTAGGCAAACTGGGATGGTTGGTCCCTCTATCAGGCCCATTTTGTATTTTTACTATATATTTATCAAGGTACAAATAATATGTTGTGTACTACTTTTTTGTGTTTAAACCTTCTATAAAGGGGATCGTGCTGAATTGTTATTCTACAATTTGCTTTTTTTAGCTCAATATATTTGTGAGACTGAGTCATGTGGATAATTATAGCTCAACTTCATTCAGTTTTCCAAGCTCCAGCATATTCCATTGTTTAGATACAACCATAATTTATTTATCATTTCTGCTATTGATGGGACATTTTGGTTGTTTCTAGTTACTCATTTCAAACAGGGCTGCAATTAGTACTCTGTGCATGTCTCCTGGTGTACACATTTGAGAGTTTGTGTAGGACTAGAATTGCTGGATTGTCTTGTATACACATCTTTGCCTTTGCTAGATAGCTGGGAAATTGCTCTCTACAGAGACTTACCCATTTTCTTTCCCACTAGCCATGTTTGAGGGTTGCTCTGCTCCATATCCAAACCAAGGTGGGTATTATGAAATCTTAAAATATTGAAATCTAAGGAATATGAAATTCTTGTTTTCTTTTCAACAAAAGTTACTGCTTATACGCTTTCCTACTGATTTTCACCCAGTCAAAAATGTAGATATTCACTGGATTTTGATTTGGTAGGAAAATACTTTCTTCTCACTGTGAACTCCTTGAGGATGGACTCCAGGTCTAACTATGTTTTGAAGACCCAGAACCCATCACAATGCCTGTCACAAAATATTCACTTGGTACCTCCTTGTTGATTAAATGAATTCCCAGCACCGCAAAGATGAGAGAAGGACATGGCAATCCACTCCCAAGACAATCCCGAAACAGCCACTGAAAACCCTATGAGGGTTGCTATGAGTCAGACCCAACTCAATGACACCTAACAACAACAAAATTAGATTCATTAAGTGTTCTATTCTTGATTATTTTTCTTTCTTAAGTTTATATAGAAGATCTAATAGTCATTCATTCATTTCACAAATACTTATCAAGTATGTATTATGTTCCTAGCACTGTTTCAAGTTTATGAATATTGCAATGAATAAAATAGAACCCCTTGCCCTTATGAAGCATATATTCTCATTTCACATACTTAGCTCCAAGCTGCAATAGATAACGAAACAGTAGATCAGAGAGGCGTGAAGAGGTCAGGAAAGGCTGCATGAAGATGAGGCACTACTCAGCTTTGGATTATGGTACACTTAAGAAATCTAGCTGGAGAGCTGGCTCAGTGGTGCCACCTGTAATCTCTGCACTGTGGGAGGCAGAGGCAGGGGGATCGCCAAGTTCAAGGTCAGAGGCAGCTTGCATAACTTAGCAAGACCCTGACTCAAAATAAAAATATATAAAAAATGGACTAGGGGTGTAGCCTAGTGGTAAAGTGCTTGCTTTTAAAAGCATGTGTGAGGCACTAGGTTCAACCCCCAGGTAGTGCCAAAAAAAAAAAAAAAAATTTAGCAAGAAGAGAGCAAGGGCACTGAGATGGATGAGAAGGGAATGGCAGGTGAGAAGGAGGATTTGAAATTGGAGCCACAGAGGAGACCCAATGAAGATCATTAGACAGAGTCCAAAAACTTGCATTTGCAGTATAAGAAACACTGACTCAAAGTCTTGGAGCAAAGAAGTACCGTGGCCAAAATCTGTTCCAGGAAATAGGTCTGTTTGTGGTCTACAGAATGTTTTTAGTGTGAAAAGTCTGGAGTCTGGGATCAAACAGAGGCTGCTGCAAACAGCCAGAACCCTGGGAGCCTCCAAGACACCTCCCTCCCCCACCCCACCTGACGCACACACATACACATACCTGTACACATACATGCATGCAGAGAATGGCCAAGTAACATGGATCCTATACCTTTAGTAGCTCCTAGAGTCATGATGGTACATGATTTGCCTAAAAGGTAAACCCAACACGTCATTCCTCTGTTTCATATCCATCATCCTCTTCCATATGCCTCACAATAAAATCCAAACTCCATAAGGTGGCTCACAAGGCTCCATGTGACCTGGCTTTCTGCACCTGTTCCCACACCCTCAGAGCTCTACCTTCCAAAGGATATTGGATGTCTCACATCTCTGTAGGTTGGCTTAGAGATTAGCAGCAATATGGAGGAAGCAGGGGATTCTGACTGACTCTACATCCAGCCCTAGGAATGAATCCATGTGCAAGACAAACCTCTTAAGGACATTGGAAGGACATTTTCCAATGGACCCCATACCCTAATCCAAGATCAATAGCTGTCTGATTTCCAACAAAGGCAGTCTATTCCACCCATGGGCCTAGTAGCCATTTTATAAAACCAAGACCTTACACCCAAATCCACAACAAAAGGACTTTTCCAGGTGGAGCTTGAACTCCTGCCCTCAAGCCACAGTCACTCTGGGCCCTCAGGGCTGGGTACTCAGGGTTGACCTCACACTGGGCATGCCCTAGTTTGAATAAAACTAGAGGGAACATACTCTCTCTCTCTCTTCCTCTTCCTCTCCTTGCTCCTACCTCTCCACTTCCATTTCTCTTCACCTTCTCAGTAGCCATATGCCTGCCTCCCTTTCTCAGGGCCAGCTCCAGGCAAGCCACTCCACTCAGGCCTGCCATCTTCTGTCTATCCAAAGCACTGTTCCTTCTAGAAGCTTGCATGACTCCTTAGTACTCTCTGGCTTTACCTTCCCCTTTGTTGTTGTTGTTGTTAGGTGCTGTCGAGTCGGTATCCGACTCATAGCGACCCTCATAGGGTTTTCAATGGCAGACTGTTTCAGGATTGCCTCGGGAGTGGATTGCCAGGTCCTTCTCCCATATTTGTGGTGCTGGGAATTGAACTCGGGACCTCAGAGACTGCAGCGCAGTGCTCTACCAACTGAGCTAAATCCCAGCCCTACCTTCCCCTAGGAATAGAAATATCCTGCCAATTCACCCAGAGAACTGAGGTTTTTCCAATTTCCTTTCTGAGTTTATCTAAGCTTCTCCAGGTGCTTCAGTTTTCCCTATGATTACTCATAAAGATGTACTACCTTTTAATGAATCTTATCTATATTCTCTGGACTGCCAAAAGGACCAACAGATCTGTCCTAGAAGAAGTGCAATGCAACAAGAGTGCTCCTTGGAAACAAGGATGGCTAGACTATGTCTTACATATTTTGGACATGTTGTCAGGAGGGACCAATCCCTGAAGAAGGACATTATGTTTGGGACAGTGGCAGGTCAATGAAAAAAGGAAGACCCTCAACTGGATGGGTTGACATGGTGTCTGCAACAATGGGCTTAAACACAAAAAAGATGGTATGCCTGGCACAGAGTCAGGGAGTGCTTCGTTCTGTGGTACACAGGGTCACTATGAGTCAGATCTGACTCAATGGCACCTAACAACCACAACATCTATGTTCTCTACTATAACTTCTGTGTCAGGTATAAACTTTTTCATACTTGAGCACAAAAGGACCAAGGTATTTGCTGCTGCTCCAGGACCCATACTCATCCATCTCTCTGTAACACTGCCTCTCCTTCTATTTAAAATATATGTCTCCAAATGTCTGGAAATTCCTGCTCTTTTTTCAAGATGTAGGTACTGCACTAGCCTTTTGGGAAAGCCTTTCCTGGACTCTCAAAGAGATCACCACTCCTTCCCAGTGAACACTCATCCTTTCATCACACTGTGTCTCAGTCAGGCTTACTACAAGTCTACGGTCCCTGACAAAGAGGGAGCCTTTCCACAGCACAATCTGCCATTAGACTGTGAGGTCCAAGAGAAGTCAACTCATATCTATTTTGTTAACTATTATGCCAAGTTGAGCACATATACACAATTAATGTTGAATTCATGGGAAACAGCAAATGCTTAATAAATGTATAATGAATAAATGTATAATGAATGAATGAATTATAAATGTTATAATGGGGTGAGAGTTGGACTCAATTTTCCAACCACCTAGGGTTTCATATTTACAAACTCACTGCAATTGATTAAAAATTGTAAAATTAGCCAGCAGCAGATCACCAGTTTATATAATAGATACTGTCCTTTTGTGACGTGCCTGATGTTATAGGGCTCACAGGCATTTAGTTAGTGTCCTTGGTTGTTGAAGATAGCAGTGATATTAAATGTCAGGTATATTCAGTTTGTGATTTTAAAAAACAGAAATATCAAGGGGCTTAATAGCTAATCAGTCTTACCCCTATGAAAGATGCAGTGTCCCTGTCTGATGCCCTCATCCAGAGAGATTTTTCTTCTTTGCCAACACTTCTTTTTGTGTGTGCACATTCCATCAATATCATTTGCAAGAGAAGTCAAGCCACTTAACTTCAAATAAAGCCAACTGGAGCATATGACCTTGAGATTGAAAACCACAAAGTGAGTACAAAGTGAACAACAATTTTATGTACTTTGTGACATGGATTTCTTTTCAAGCCAAAAGACAAGGGAAATATTAGAAAAGAAAACCCCAGCATGGTGCCCAGATCATAGTAGGTTCTCATATAGATGGAGGAACAAAAGCTCCTTCCTAATCTGTTATCAGTATCAAAGTTGACAAACATACAAAAATTGGTGTGTGGGGGGGGCAGTGTAGAAATAGTCTATTTAATATATTTTTAATTTTTATTCTTTAAAATATTATTTCACTTTGTATCTTGGAATCCAAGTATTTCCTTCCTGTTCCCGATATTTTTAAAGCTATGTATGAATTAGCTTAACTCTGTCTTTTCCTTTGATAACTTCCCTTTTGCTTCCTGGGTAAAGGCCAAACTCTTACACTGGGCCCTTTAGGGGCTTTCTGTAGCATCTCAGGCACATACTCCACCACTGAGTTGCACCCCAGCCCCTGTTGCATAACTTTATACAAACTACTGGTGCTGGTACATTGTCTACTTGCTCACAGACCCACCCATTTCTATTCTCCTGCATGGCTCTGAGCTGTGTAGGCTGAGTTTCCCAGACTCCAAGGTCAGCTTCAGCCAAAGGGAGGCACCAGTGGGCCATTGTTGTTGTTGTTGTTAGATGCCATGGAGTTGAATCCAACTCACAGTGATGCTATGTACAACAGAATGAAACACTCCTTGACACTGTGCCATGACTGGCACTGTGTCAGTGCTTCTCTGCTGTTCATAAGGTTTTCAATGGCTGATTGTTTTGGGATTGCTTCAGGAGTGGATTGCATGTCCTTCTGCCATTTTTATGGTGCTGGGGATCAAACCCATGGCCTCAGAGAGCATAAAGCAGCACTCTACCGACTGAGCTAATCCCCAGCCATGTTGGGCCATAGAGGACAAGAAAAGGGAGAAGCCAGAGTGGTTTCCTCTTCCTCTCTTACTGCCTTGGGCAGCATCTCTGGCAGTAGCTGTATCTCCTCCCAGGTTCCAGCTCCCGCCAGACAGTTCTGCTGTGGTTTCAGCTTCCTCAAATGCAAAGTCCCAAGGATCTCAGCTGAGCCCTGAATTCAGCTATGCCTGAGGCAGTAGGATATACCCTCTGTATTTCTCCTTTTTGTGAGCCAAGGCATCCTCTTTTTAAACTTAAAATTTTTGACCTATGTTTTTTTTTCATTATTTGCAACAGATGAGTCTTTATTTTCTTATTCCCTCAAGTAAGAAGCAATTTCTTACCAAGTAGATAAGAGTATTCTTAAATCACTATAATGAATCACAGAAAATGCTATTTGGTATAGGGGAGATGGGGAAATTCTAAAGAGAAAGGATGACTTCCATCGTGATTTGTGGGGAAATAGAACCACGGCAATGTGGCTTTGATTCTGGTTGGAATGGGAAGCCAAGGAGGATTTTTGAGCAACGGTGTGTCAGGATTCAAGTTGATCTGTGGGCAGATTACAATGGGCATAGAGTGTGAGATCATCTGGACCGAAACTGCAGGGCTACTGCACTGCGTAGCTCCCAGGAGTACTATTCACCTAGAATATATGAGGCACTTTTAAGCGGCCTTTACCGAAAAGTGCTGCAGACTCCCAAGAGGCATCTGAAAGTCTCCAGCTCTTGTCCTAAACCTACAGCCAGTTTGGATCTGGGAAGTTGTAATTGATAAGTATCTTTCTGGCAAGGGACCACAAATAACAGCCTCCTGTGATGACAGAAAGCTTCCTGAAAATGCCCTGCAATACCAGAACTGAAAGACTGCTAATTCTGCATATTTCCAACTTTTCCTCTAAACATGAAGCTCATGTAAGTTCCCTGAAGACAGACGTGAGATCACCTGTTTCTCTTCCCATGCACACATTGATTAAATCTCCCTTCTCTGCTTTTCGTCATTACTTATCTCTTTAATTGGCGTGAAAAGGAAGGGGTAGCCAACCCTAAATCTGGGATTGACCCTTCAACCTAAAGCCTAGTAACAGGTTGTGGATGGTTCCCCCTAGAGTTGTGCAACATGCACATCTAGGAGAGAAGATGAAAGTATAGTCAAGGAGCTATTGGGAAGCTATTGTCTTTCTGGAGCAGGGTAAGAAGGCCACGGACTTTGGCAGTAACAGAAACAGGGGATGGATATGAGACACATTCTCAAATAACTTGAACATTTCAATATGAGGAAGAGAAGGAGATGCCAATATAAATAGGGAATTCAGGAAGAAATGTAGGTTTGGTGGAGATGGAAATTTCTTTATTAGATAAAAGATTTTGAGCTCGTAAATGGAAGAAGGATGATGGCCATGAATAATGGAACTGAGGCACAGAGATATCGGGCTGCAAATAAAGATCTGGAAACCATTCACAAGGAAATACTACTAGAAACCATAGTTTGGAAGAAATTGCCAAGAGGGAGAATACATGTTAGAAGAGAGGGCCAATGAATGGTCCTCAGGGAATAGCTACATGGAAAGGGGAGAACAGGCTGGGCGCGGTGGTGCATGGCTGTAATCCCAACGGCTTGGGAGGCGGAGGCAGGAGGATCGCAAGTTTGAGACCAGAGGCAGTCTGTGTAACTTAGCAAGACCCTGTCTCAAAAAGTAAAAAAATGGGCTGGGGACGAAGCTCAGTGGTCCAGCACTTACAAAGCATGCAGGCGCGAGGCCCTGGGTTCAACCCCCAGTACCGCAAAAGTAAAAAAGAAAAAAAAAAGGGGGGGCAGAAGAGGAACATAAGTCAGAAAACAGGAGTGAGAGATTAGACAGTTATGAGGTAAATCAGGAGAGCCGGCAGGAGGATCATAGAGGGCATTTCAGAGAGGACAGGTGGGCCATTTCTATACCCCCTTCTTCCTGCCAAAGTTATTACTGAAGCATTTATTAAGATGAATCCTCCACCAGCCTGGATCTTTGAGAAACTCTGGTGAGAGGAGCCCAGGTGACCCTGACGAATGCCTAGCATGAGTTATAAGCCAAAAAGACTTATTTCTGCAGCATAGCATAGCCCATCCTGAACAATACATGGTGGCAACTTGCGAGTGAGGGAGTGGGGAGAAAAGAAGACAGAAAGTGGAATCAGAGACTTAAGTATGTTTATAAGATTAAGAAGAAAAGTTAGGAAAGGGGGGAAATTAAAAATATAACAGGGGGTGTAGTTGGTTGATCATGGCTCTAGGAGAGCCCAGGGGCTGAACTACCCCATCCTGTCCAAAGGTGCTCTGGTATATCACAGACCAGGCACACTGGCTATGTGGACAACACACTTATCTATGAGACATTTGGGACGGGCATCACCTGCATATTTTCTGCCTGGTGGAATCACTAGTGGAAAGCTGAGTAGCTCATAATCAAGTACTTGTCTGAGATGACTTATTCTCGGACTTTCCTCTATGACTACAGTGTCTTAGTCCATTAGTGCTTCTATAACAAAATATCACCCCACACGTCTGTCAGTTTGCCAAACTGTTGGGGCTTACATGTTGCTATGAGGCTGAAAGCTATGCCACCAGTGTGTCAGATACCAGCAGAGTCACCCATCACGGACAGGTTTCTGCTAACCTTCCCAACTAAGACAGACTACGAAGTAGGACCTGGCAACCCACTCCCCAAACAACTAACCATTGAAAACCCTATGAATAACAAAGAAACACTGTCAGATATAGTGCCAGAAAATGAGCCCCCCAGGTTGGAAGGCACTCAAAAGTCTACTGGGGAAGGGTTGCCTCCTCAAAGTAGGGTCCATCTTAATGACAGAAATGGAGTAAAGCCCCAGGGATTTCCATTTGCTGATGTGGCATGACTCAAAATGAGGAGAAACAACTATAAACATCCATTAATAATTGGAACATGGAATGTACATAGTATGAATCTAGGAAAATTAGAAATCGTTAAAAGAGAAATGGAGTACATAAACATTGACATTCTAGGCATCAGTGAGCTAAAATGGACTGTCACAGACCATTTTGAGTCAGGTAATCATATGGTCAACTATGCTGGGAAAGATAAAGAGAAATGGGATTGCATTCATCATCAAAAAAGACATTTCAAGATATGTTCTGGAATACAATGCTGTCAATGATAGAATAATATCCATATGCCTATAAGGAAGGCCCCTGCAGCCATAGCCCTGTGGCATCTGATCCCATCAGATCTCGGAAGCTAAGCAGGGTCAGGCCTGGTTAGTACCTAGATGAGAGACTGCCTGGGAACACCAGAAGGTGTAGGCTTGGGAGAAGGGAGAAGGACCTGGCAACCTCCTCCCAAAAATCTATCTGCCATTGAAAACCCTATGAACAGCAGAGAAGTACTGACAATAGTGTTTCCCCTGTTGTACAGAGGGTGGCTATGAGTCAGATACCGACTCGACGGCACCTAACAACAACAAATAAGGAAGGCCAGTTAATATGACTATTATTTAAATTTATGTACTCACAACTAAGGCCACAAATGAAGAAAGGAAAGACTTCTACCAGTTTCTGCAATCTGAAATAAATCAAACATGCAATCAGGACATCCTGATAATTACTGGTGACTGGAATGCAAAGGTTGGAAACAAAGAAGAAGGCTCAGAAGTGGGAAAATATGGCCTTGGTGACAGAAATGATGCTGGAGATCTCATGATAGAACTTTTTCAGACCAATGACCATTTCATTGCAAATATATTTTTTCATCAACATAAATGGCAACTATACACATGGATTTTACCAGATGAAACATGTGGGAACCAAATTGACTACATTTGTGGAAAGGGACAATGGACAAGCTCCATATAAAATATCAGAACAAGACTAGTTGCTATTTGTGGATCAGACCATCAACTTCTCATATGCAAGTTCAAACTGAAACTGAAGAAAATTAGAACAAGTGTAGGAGAGCCAACATATGACCCTGAGTATATTCAACCTGAGTTCAGAGACCACCTCAAGAACAGGCTTAATGCATTAGACACAAATGATAGGAGACCAGATGAGTTCTGGCATGACATCAAAGATACCATTCTGAAGAAACCAAAAGGTTATTAAAAAGACAGGGAAAAAAGAAAAAAACAAATTATTAGTCAAAAGAGACTCTGGAACTTGCCCTTGAATGTCAAGCAGCTAAAGTAAAAAGAAGACATGATGAAGTTAAGGAACTAAATAGATTTTCAAAGGCAGTTTGAGAAGACAAAAACAAATATTAAATGACATGTGCAAAGAACCGGAGACAGAAAACCAAAAGGGAAGAACATGCTCTGTGTTTCTCAAGCTTAAGGAATTGAAGAAAAAATTCAAGCCTTGAGTGGCAATAGTGAAAGACTCTACAGGAAAAATATTCAATGATATAAGAAACATCAAAAGAAAATGGAGGGAATACACAGAGTCATTATACAAAAATGAATTGGTAGATGACCAACTATTTCAAGAGGTTGCATATGAAGAGGAACCAATGATATTGAAGGACAAAATAGAAGCTGCCTTGAAGGAACTGGTAAAACACAAGGCTCCAGAAATTGATGGAATACCAATAGAGATGTTCCAACAAACAGATGCAGCACTGGAGGTGCTAACATGTTTATGCCAACAGATTTGGAAAACAGCTACCTGGCCAACTGACCGGAAGAGATCCATATTTGTGCCCATTCCCAAAAAAGGGATCCAAGTGAACATAGAAACTATTGAACAATATCACTAATATCACACACAAGCAAAATTGTACCAAAGATCATTCAAAGGCAACTGCAGCAGTATATAGATAGGGAACAGCCAGAAAATCAAGCTGGATTCAGAAGAAGGTGGGGAACCAGGGACATCAATGCTGAGGTCAGATGGATATCAGCCGAAAGCAGAGACTATCAGAAAGATGTGTATGTTTTATTGACTATGCAAAGACATTTGACTGTGTGGATCATAACAAATTATGGATAACACCTCGAAGAATGGGCATACCAGAGCATCTAATTGTACTCATGAGGAATCTGCAGGTGAACCAGGAGGCAGTTGTTCGAATAGAACAAGGAAACACTGCCTGGTTTTAAGTTGAGAAAGGTGTACATCAGGGCTGTATACTTTCACCATATCTTTTAGATTTCTATGCTGAGCAAATAATGTGAGAAGCTAGACTTTATGAAGAAGAACATGGTATCAGGGTTGGAGGAAGACTCATTAACAACCTATGTTATGCAGATGACACAACTCTCCTTACTGAAAGTGAAGAGGATTTGAAACATTTACTGATGAAGATCAAAGAACAGACCTTCAGTATGGATTGCAACTGAACATCAACGAAACAAAAATCCTTACAACTGGGTCACAATAAATGGAGAACTTCATAATAAATGGAGAAAAGATTGAGATTGCCCATGATTTTGCTTTACTTTGTTCTACAATCAACACCAGTGGAAGCAACAGTCAAGAAATCAAAGGACATTTTGCTTTGGGAAAAGCTATGGCAAAAGATCTTTTTAAAGTATTGAGAAGTATAGATGTCACACTGAAAACGAAGGTGCGCCTGACTCACGCCATGGTATTTTCAGTTGCATCATATGGTTGTGAAACTGGACATTGAACAAGGGAGACAGGAGAAGAATTGATGGTTGTGAATTATGGTGCTGGAGATAATTATTGAATATACCATGGATTGCCAAAACAAACAACAGATCTGTCCTGGAAGAAATGCAACCAGAGTGCTCCTTGGAAGCAAAGATGGCTAGACTGTCTTAAGTATTTTGGACATGTGGTCAGGAAGGACCAATCCCAGAAGAAAGACATCATGTTTAGGAGAGTGACCGGTCAATGAAAAAAGGAAAACCCTCCACTAGATGGATTGACACAGTGTCTGCAACAATGAGCTTAAACATAAGTAAGATCGTGTGCCTGGCACAGAATTGGGGAGTGTTTTGATCTGCTGTATATAGGGTCACTATGAGTCAGACTCAACTCCACAGCACCTAACAACAACAACAAAATACCATAAACAGAGTAATTTATAAATAATACAAATTTGTTTCTCTCAGAGGTTAGGAAGTCCAAGGTCAAAGTGCCAGAATCTTAGTCTCCTTCCAAGATGGCATCTTGGTGCCCAGTTCTGTGAAGAGGAGGAATGTTGTGTTCTCACAAGGCAAAAAGGATGAACTCATTCCCTCAAGCCCTTTTATAAGGAAGCTAACCCCATCTATGATAATGGAATCTTCATGGGCTAATTACCTTATAAAGGCCCCGCCTCTTAATGCTATTGCATTGGGGAATTAGTTTCAACATGAATCTTGGAGAAAAGGAAACATTCAAACCATAGCACAGGAGAATATGGAAACAGCTTCTCAGTGCCTCAGTTTATTCATCTATAAAATGGAGATAGTAATGTAATCTACTGAAAAAATTAAATGAGTTACTATGCATAGAGCAGTTAGGATGGTGTCTGGCACAAACTGAATTCTATGGAGGTATGATCTCTAACTCCTTTAAGTTTTAAGATGAATCTCTACATGGTGGTAAAATCTTGCTAATGGCTTCTTTTTGCAATCATTTGAACAATGGGGAAATATTTGGGGAACAGCAACAGTTTGCTGTATAAGGAGGTAACAGCCATGGTGTTTCAAGCAATGAATATATTTAACAACTCTACCAGCTTAAAGGCTAACGTTAAATACAAACAAATCAATTGCATCTTACAGAGTTGTGCTACTTCATCTAATAGAAAACGATCAAAGGCTCAGGACAAGTAAAAGTCCTTGAACACTTTGAAGAGTCATTGAAAGTCGTACTGGGACAGAATTTCAGGGACAGAATGATTATGTGTGATCAGGTGAACTCTGGACCCCTCAGACTGTATCTGCAAAATACCAAACCACTGCCAGAAAAAGTTAACAAAATCATTATTTCATTTACATGATTCTAAAGCACAGGTACAACTAATAGTCATAACAAATTGATTAAATCAAAAGCTATTTTTGGCACTGTAGTATAAAAGTACCTGCAGCAGTACCCCTGTGGCATCTGATCCCATCAGATCTCAGAAGCTAAGCAGGGTGGGACCTGGTTAATACTTGTATGGGAGATCACCTGGGAACACCAGGTGCTATAGGCTTGAGAGAAGGACCTGGCAACGCACTCCCAAAACACAATCAGCCATTGAAACCCAATGAATAGCAGAGAAGCACTGACAATAGTGTTTCATCTGTTATACATAGGGTTGCTATGAGTCAAGACACCGACTTGACAGCACCTAACAACAACAACACGTATAAAAGTTAGCAGCCAGTCTAGAAATTGGGAAGCATGGTAAATCAGCTTTTTGTCACTCTAACCAATACCTGAGATAAACCCACCTAAAGTGAAGGAAGGGCTGGGATTTAGCTCAGTTGGTAGAGCACCTCTCTGCAGTCTCTGAGATCCCCAGTTCGATTCCCAGCACCACAAAAATGGGAGAAGGACATGGTAATCCACTCCCAAGGCAAAGCTGAAACAATCAGCCATTGAAAACCCTATGAGGGTTGCTATGAGTCTGACACAGCTCCTAACAACAACAACAAAGTGAGGGAAGTTTTGTTTGGCTCACAGTTTCAGAGGGTTCAGTCCATGGTTACTTGGCCCTGATGCTTTGGACCTGTGGTGGCCCAGTACATCATTGGCAAGAGCACATGGCAGAGGAGGCCTATTCACCTCATCACAGGCCAGGGTATCACTATCCCCTTCAAGGGCATGTCCCCAAGAAACTAACTTCCTCCCACTAGGGTTCTACTACCTCCCAGTAGTGTCACAGGCTGGGGACTGAGTCTAACACATGAGCCTTTCAGATTCAAATTATAGCAGTGCAAGTCCAGAACACTGTCTTCCACTCAGAAAAGGGCTTGGAATATCCCACTGTGAGCCAATTCAGGGAGGGTTGGTGATTCTCCAGGATCCATGGATAAAAACCAACCTTGTGATTTGGATATTATACTCATTCTCAGAACATCCTTATTTTGAGCATTTCAATCCACTAAAAGTGCTTGATTTAGAAGGGACATATTGGTCTCAATGACCTCAAAGACCAGGGCTTAAAATCCATGGCTCCTTAATTCAATAGACCCCCCCCCCCCCCAGGTAACTCAAACCAAATTCAGACAAATTCTGCACTTACTTTCCAAGAGTTCTACATAAAGAAGTCATGCTCAATCTTTTAAGAAAAACTGCCTGAAACCAGTTTCTAAGGCAAGGGAGCCAAACTGTTCCTTATTCTGAGGTAGTCATGGTCTGGACCATTAGATCTGTATGTTCGTTCACATGACAATTGGTCAAGAGAGATGGTCTAAGTGCTGTCAGATCATTAGTTGAGAGATGGTTTAGGTAGTTCCTGTTACAAGAAGCCCTACCCCAAAAGAGAAAATGGTCAGAGGCAAACAGATTCTCTCAAGACCTTGATCTTGAAAATGATGATCAGTTTTTGGTTTGGTTTGGTTTTCATATTTTGCAGAAAATGCAAGACACTTAAGTAGAAACTTAGAGGCTGGCAAGAGTATGTTCATGGCAGAGCACCACAGAGTTGGGAACCAGGGTTGTGGAAAGGGAGACGAGCTTGCCTGTCTCTTGAGCTTACTAGGCTCCTGAATGGCTCTAATTCAAGCTTCTGACTCTTTATCCAGATAGTTCTGGGTTGTTGCCAGATTCCTGTTATTCTTTTGGCTGTGTATATCCATAAAACAACCCACTATTAGAACAAACTGAAGTTAATAGCTGTTTCTTAAGACCAAAAAAGCCCAAGTTAAGACACTAGATCTTCCCAGGATGCCTCTGGGTCCCTTGGGCTTTAGGCCAGCAAGGAAGACGGAAAGGCTCTGAAGGTGGTATTCTGGGATTCACAGCAATATGTTTTATGGCACAGGTTCCTGTCATTTGCTGGGGCAAGAAGACAAGGTACTGAGACGTCAGATCACAGGGAACGGTGCTTCTCTCACTAATTGAAATGCCTGGAGACCAGCCTGTTGCACAGACAGCTGATTTGAGATACCATCTCTGTTACAATGATGCAGTTGGTGAGCCTGAGGTGAAGCTTAGTGCAGGGGGTGGAAGGATTATCCTTAGTGTCACAGAAAATATTTTATAGAGTTAGAGAAGCACCTGTATCAGAATTGTGTCTCTTGAGTTTTAAAGTAATGGGTTACCTAGAGAAAGCTCAGATTCCTTTCTCTTTCAATCACCTTTATAGGATTAGGTTCATACTCTTCTAACAATCTTTAGCAGTAAATGATTCTTGTTCTTGAGGCCCAAACATAAATACTAGTTTTTCTTTCCTTTATAGGCTTCTGATCTGAAGCAATATGAGAAAATATAAGCTGTTCTCACAGAGGTATTTTATTCTATGAATAAATCACAATGAAAGTACTAGTGGGCTACATTGTAAAAGAACATTACATTTTTTTCCCCTTACATCACTAGAATGAAGATTGTAACCCCCTCAAGAATTGTGATCTTACCCCTCGACCCTAGCATCTGGCTTAGTGTCTGAGTAGATGCTGAGTGACAAGTAAGCACTCAGGAAAGTGTTTGCTAAGTGAGCAAATAAGTGAACTGATGTTTATTGCACTGAGGCTAAGTTCATTGCTCTAGGACCAATCATAAACACAGTTAATACAAGGAATCTGCTCCAGAGGATCCCATGCTTTGAGGACCTGTTTGAAGGGGCCAGCACCTGGAATGATTCACATAACCACCTGGGAGACTACCTAGAGGTAGACTTTTTTGCTGCTCAAGGCTTGCTTTTGTCTGAAACCATAGCACCCTGGCAATTCCACCTAATCTTGGAAGCTAAGGGAGGTCAGCCTGGTTAGTCCTTGGATGTGAGACTGCCTGGGAACACCAGGTGCTGCAGGCTAGGAAGAAGGACATGGCAACCGACTCCTGAAACAATCTGCCACTGAAAATCCTATGAATAACAGAGAAGCACTGACATAGTGCTAGACATGGCACAGTGTCGGGGAGTGTTTCATTGGGTTGCTGAGTTGGATCTGACTCAATGGCACCTAATAACAACAACAGCGTTGGTTTTACAGAATTAGAACTAACAAACTATATTTAAAAAATACTTCCTTGACCTGAGTTCCCTCATCTGTTCAATGTAAGGATGGAATTAGGCAGCAGCCAGACACTTTCTAATCTAAGTCAATATGTTACACTCTGAGTAGCCTCTCACAACCCTGAAAATAAATCTTTTAAAATAAAAACTTGAGTGGTGAATTGGGACATTTCCAACCTTTTTCTTCTTTAAAAATGCCACAATCTCTAGTGTTAATGTAACTAAAGAAATCCATCACTCCGAGGCTTCTCATTACCAATCCCTTCTTTCCCTCTCCAAAAATAAGCAGGTTGTTTGCTTATTTCAAACACTGTGACATTTTCTCAGGGAAAGTCCCTTGCCCTGTAAGTGGGACAATAAAGGTAAGCTATAAGTTCACCTTCTATATACTGCAGGCTTATTTCTACCAGTGAAAGGGAGTTTCCTTCCCTCCCTTTCTTCAACAAATATTTAGGTACTGTGCTAAATGCAGGAGATGTAGTGGTGAATTAAATAAGGCAGTTCCCATCCTAGGTTTGCTGAGAGAAATAAATAAATGGGAAATTCCAGTGTTGGATGCAATGCAATGAAAAGAAAATTGTAAAGTGGGAAGAAAGTATTCTGGAGGCATCCAGCCCAGGCTTGAAGGATTTGGAAGCTTATTGAGGCTGACACATGAAAGGTAACTGTGAATGAGGTGAAGAGGTAGGGTGAGGGAAAGAATAAGTATAGTCAAAGGAACAGCTTTTGGCTCTCATCTCCTGTTAGAGTATCCTTTCAACACTCCAAACCATTATCCCTTCTTAACTTGTCCTTCAAGCCTCATAGATTTCAAAGGGTGCAATTCTCAGTAGGGTTTTACTGTTGTTATTTGTTTGTTTTACATCTGCAAGAAGCCCCGAGGCTTCATGAACTTCAAAAATTGCTTTTGCTGATGCTTAAGATAAATGGAAACTACTGCAAATTGCAGTTTGAAGGCAGTTGCCTTCATTTTATCTCAATACTTGGGATTAAAATTTAAAATATCATATTCTACTCCGCTTCCACCATATACCACAGTTTGGCCTATTCTTCAACAATTACTTATTGAACTCCTACGCCCACCGTGGTGCAATGAATTATTGAAAAGATCAACATGGCAAAACTTTGTATCATATTTTCAAACTTGTGTGAGAAAAACTTATTCCTTTTGGAAAAAGTATATGAAACCTCCTGATGCTGAAGACAATCACTTATTAATTTATTTTTATTGGTGTAGGGGATTGACCTCAGGGCCTCAAACATGTTAGGCAAGCACTCTACCACTTGAGCTATATCCCCATTTCTGCTAATTTTAAATGGTTTTTTAAAAAGGGATGGCACCAAAGAACAAGGCAGGTGTGCTGGTGCACCTCTATAATCCCAGCATTTGGGAGGCTAAGGCAGGAAGACCAACAAGAGTTCAAGGCCAGCCTGGGTATATAGCAAGTTCCAAGCCATCCTTGGCTACACAGTAAGACCCTGTCTCAGGAAAAGGGGGGCAGTTCTAAAGCTACCCACATTATCTTCTTTTACAAACATCTATGTCCATTGCACTGTCAGGAAACTTACAACTGTTAATATTTAAGCATTTGGTGCTATTTAACTTATTTGCCTCTCATTCATCATTTATCCACCAAATATTTACAAAACACCTTTACTGTCCTGGGGATTGCCCTGCAGATAGAATGCAATAATTGATTGTTCTAAGAGCAATGCTTTAAACATAGTGAGGTGCTTTATAAATACTAATTAAGCTAAAAACATAAGAATATACTAATCTCCCAATCTTCATACTTACAGTTTTTAGTGAAGGGTAATTCAAAAACAAACCAAGATTTTTCTAAGAAAGAACGAAAATGCAGAAATAAGGAAAAGCAGACTTTTTAAAGGATATTCCATAAATCCTATTTTCTGAATCACATTAACAAAAAAGAACAAGTCAAAATTTACGGAACAGTGTAAGTAGGATTTAAAAAATGTACCCTTTATATTAACTTCAATTAATCAATCCCAGTAGATATTTTTATATTTACTGCATAACTGTCCATTTTGCTGAACTTTGGTTTCCTCATCTGTAAAAAGCAACTTCATTCATGTATCCCTTAACAGTTATTCAATGTGCACTATGTGTCTGGCATTGGTTTAGGCCTCAGGAACAAAATGGTAAACAAAACAACTGTGATTTCTGCTTTCCGGATACAGATATTCTAGCAAAGAAAATATGTATCTCATGGAATTGTTGGGAAGATCAAATGTTATACAATGAAACGTGTTTTGTAACTTGCAAAAGTGACACCTAAACCCAACGGTCTTGAATATGCTGCCTTTGTCCTCTTCTGTCTCCTGTAGCATCCTCCACACTCACCAGATTCTAAGTGATTTGAATAAGTGCAAAAATGAGCTGGGTGCAGTGGCGCATACCTGTAATCCCAGCGGCTCGGGAGGCGGAAGCAGGAGGATTGCAAGTTCGGGACCAGAGGCAGTCTGTGTAACTTAGCAAGACCCTGTCTCAAAAAGTCAAAAAATGGGCTGACAGTGCAGCTCAATGATCCAGCACTTGCAGAGCATGCAAGCACGAGGCCCTGGGTTCAACCCCCAGTACCACAAAATAAATAAATAAATAAATAAATAAATAAATAAATAAATACATGCAAAAATGTTTTAACAGTGCCACAGTTGACTACTAGAGGTCCTCAAGGGTCACACCCAATTTCAACTCATTCTATTTTATTTTTTCATTCCTATATAATCTGTGAAAGAATTTAAAGAAAATGAGTCATTTTCAGTAAAATGTATTACGTGAAATTCTAAAAGACTAATCACAAGAGGTTAATTATAATAGATAACCTGTAACAGGTGCTGTGCTAATCCTAGCCAAATGTAGAAAACTAAAACCTATTAATGTTTTTTTATCACTGCAGTCTCTCAGAAGAAACCACTTCATCACTACATGTACTACTTTTAAGATAAATCAATGTCTACAACATTTTGAATGACTATCTAGAATTTTATTTTATGGTTATACTAAATATGCTATGACTAACATGCTTATAGTTAAATCTTTGCTGTTTTTTTTTTGTTGTTGTCATTGTTGTTGTTTTGCTTTTATTATTATTTCTTTTTAATTTTGCAGTACTGAGACTCAGGGATTGAATCCAGGACCTCACCTACACCGGTAAATGCTCTACCACTAAGCTATACCTTTAGCTTCTTTTTCATTCTTTTATTTTCAGAGAGGACTTGCTAAGTTGCACAGGTTATCTCTGGCCTCAAATTTGGGATCCTTCTGCCTCTGCCTTCCAACTCACTGGGATTACAAGTGAATGTATTATTTCTTCAAGATCAAGTCTTATTGTGTTTTTCTACCAAAACAATGTATTTATTGCAAACTAGCTTATTTAATAAAATTTATATATTTATATTTTCAGACTTGCTGGGAAATGTTTTAAATTTTTCCTAATATTCACTAAAATTTTATAAAATGAATTTAAGTTTAAAATTTTTACATTCACAAAAGGTTAGGAAAATATAATAAAATTTTGCCTAACTTCTGTTTGCTTCTTAGAAACATCACAAGAAATATATGTTGAATTCTCTGCTTTTCATAATTGCTCTGGTCATAAATAAGGAAAAAGGATGAGTATTTTAATAATATTTACACTGCATCAAAATGTGGAATTAAAATACGATTACAGGATTAGGAATTTGAAAATTCCTATTATCTGTCGCCTTCTGTGAACACCATCCTGTGTGACCTAAAGAATTTAACTTTTATAACTGATAATTCCTATTATCTCAAAGATTATTCAATATGAGTCTAGAAGTTTCTGGAATAAACTTCTAACAGATACAGCAATTTGAGAAACAAATATTGGCATTTAATTGCAACACCTTATGATCTCCTGTTATATGCAGTCAAGTGGAGTCCAACTCATAGCAACTCTATCTACCATAAACGACACACTACCTAACATGGTGCCATGCCTGACATAAGTCAGTGTTTCTCTGCTATTCATAGAGTTTTCGGTGGCTGATTTTTTCAGGGATGGGCTGCCAGGTCCTTCTCCAAAGCCTACGGCACCCAATATTCCTAGGTAGTCTCCCATTCAAGTACTAACCAGGCCCACACCTGCTTAGCTTCTAAGATCTGATGAATTGGACGCCACAGTGGTACAGCTGTAACGTTATTTACTGTAGGAACAGTAAATAAAAGTATATCATTTATTTTTTCCAGTACTAGGGGGCTGAGCCTAAGGCCTCATGTGCACTTTGCAAGCACTCTATCACTGAGCTGCACACCCAGTCCCCTTTTTTATTTGAGACAAGGTCTTGTTCAGTTACATAGGCTGCCTCAGGCCTCGAACTTGTGATCCTCCTGCCTCTGAAGTTGCTGGGATTACAGGTGTGTGCTACTGCATCCAGGATAAAAAGGACATTTTAAATAGTAAAAGAATTAGCCAGTTGCAATGGTGCACACCTGTAATCTCAGCAACTCAGCAGACTAATGTAGGAAGATAACGAGTTCGAGACCAGAGGCAGCTTGTGCAACTTAGTAAGACCTTATCTCCAAAAAATAAAAAATAGAAAGGGGGCTGGGAGTGTAACTGAGTGGTATACCACTTGCCTAGCCTGTGGAAGGCCCTAGGTTAAACCCCCCAGTAATGCCAAAAATAAATAAATAGATGTTTTGTTGTTGTTATTGTTAGGTGCCAAGATAGATAGACAGACAGCAAAAAAATTAAAACTATCTTCAATTTATAAATGCTTCATATATTCAAGTTCCCATATGTACCAAGTTATCAGAATACATTCAGAATATAACCCAAAACAAACTGAAACTTTGGTTTATGTTTAAATTTTAATACTTGGGAAAATGTAAGTTAAAACTGGATACAAATACTACTGGCACAAGAAAAGAACATATACAAATTTGGATTCAACATCAGACAGTATGTGAATTTGGATGTAAGAAAATATCATAACAACATCTACTGGAGCCTTTTAAAGAAGGAGTATACTTTAAATCACACACAGATGAAAAGAGTGCAGAAGAAACAATTTTTCCTCAAAAAATTCCTTTATCTACTAAGAACTGTAAGCATAGTATGGAAAGAAAAGTTTGAGGTCATCTAAGGTATCAAAACATTTTGAAGAATGCTGTGTGTGGTGGCGCACACCTGTAATCCCAGTGGCTTGGGAGGTGGAGGCAGGAGATCGCAAGTTCAAAACCAGAGGCAGAGATCAGTGGCAGTCTGCGTAACTTAGGGAGACCCTGTCTCAAAAAGTTAAAAAATGGGCTGAAGGCGCAGCTCAGTGGCCCAGCACTTGCCAAGCATGCAGGCACCAGGGCCTGGGTTCAAACCCCAGTACTGCAAAAAGAAAAAAAAAAAAAAAGAAGACATCAGCCCTAAACATTTCAGCTGAAGCCCAAATACTGTAAAGTTAATCAGCATTTTATTTTCCTATGAAGTTGTATATATTAGTCACGTTATCAAATTACAGCAAAATAAAATAAAACTTTTTATCATTTTTTAAGAAATCAGGCATTATTTCTCTTCCAGGTACTTCAGTATTTTAAGCTTAACATTTGTTTTATTAAACACAAAACAACTAATAAAATCTTGCACTATTATCAAGAAGAAATGAAAACCTCATTCCAATTTCAACAATGTAAAAGCTATTTTAAATATTGTGAAAGTGATTAACTCTTCAAGAGAATTTTAAAGTATATTTCGAGAAATTTATTGTATTTCAGGAATTTTTAATTCATATAAAATCTTTATTTTGGAAAAATAAGCTATATATAAATAAAAAATCATCCAACATGAATATAACTGGGGAAATTCCCTACTATTGAAGAATAGATTTATAAATTGACTTCCAATATGTTAAATAAGTAATTCTTTAGTTAATTCTGGAGTTTGTATCAGGTGCTTATAGGATATTTTTATTCCTTTGTTTTTTGAAATAGGGTCTTGCTATGTAGCCAGGCTCTGGGGTGCCTTGAACTACTGCTTTGTAGGTGCCTCCACCTACAAAGTCACTGGGATTATAGGCATGCACCACCACACCCAGTTGTTCTTACTCTTGATTACCCTCAACACAAAAGTTAACGTTTGCATAATTGTAAAATCTACCTGAATTCATAGACTGGCTATAATACCATTTATACCATTTACTTTTTTTTTTTTTTAATTTCTAAAAGCTATGGATATATAAGTATTATTTGGTCTTCTTGTAAGAAAATAAACTCCATGAATGTAAATTCTTTCTCTTTGCAAGGTGCATTAAATATTTCTGATTACTATAAAAATTAAAGCTCCTAGCACTTCTTGAACATTGACTTCACTTCCCAAAGATGTAAATATTCTCTCTCTCAATGTCCAGAATAAATAAACTAAGCCAAATATTTGGTGGCTAGCTCTTTAAAGAGAAACATCAATATATCTTTGGCTTTATGTTTTTCAGGCAAAAGATCACTTAAGTTTACAAAGTCCTCTTGCTTTATATTCTATTGAACATAATAAGTAGCCAGCTTAAGAAGTTTATTTATTCAATGATGGTACATTTGTGTAAACTATTTTTTTTCTTTAGAAAACACACATGAGGTGGCTAGGGATGTAGCTAAGTGGTAGAACATTTGCAATTACCTAGTCTAATGCTCAAGGCCCGGGGATCAATCCCCAGTACTGCAAAAGAAAAAAAGACAGAAAGAAAGAAAAAAGGAAAACACACTTTAGTTTAAAACAAATAACACAAATCTCAATACTGAATATAAAACCTGTGATAACTGATAATACTTCAAAGTTATTAAAAACACCCTTAGGACTCCTCAAAGTACATTAATATATCTTAAATAGTCACAAATCCTTAAATTATTTACAAGTATCATCATGGAAGGATGGAGTCTATGCAGTCATTACATGATCTGGTTATGTTTCTTGAGAGAACTGACCTGCTGACCGGAAGACATTGTATACATGCTATCTGATGGCCACTGGGAAACTGAAGGCAGCATGACTTTACCAAAGAAAATTAACATAACTTGAAGAATCTAATTAAGACTAGCATTGCACTATCAAAAGAAAAACAATCCTGATAGAATTTTTATATAGTATCACTCTAAGATTATTTTAATTTTATCTTAATTTTAAGATTGATAAACATAATCCTGATGTTAAAATACATTATACATTATTTTAATGTAAAAATACATACCTGCACTCATAAGAAGTTACATTAAAATATTTTAATATGCTAAAAGCTACTAAATCTGTTACCCCAGTCACAATCCACAGCATCCATCCAAAAATAAAGGTGTCTAAATTTTACAGCCTGCAGCCATAGCCCTGTGGCATCCGATCCCGTCAGATCTCTGAAGTTAAGCAGGGTCGGGCCTGGTTAGTACCTGGATGGGAGACCGCCTGGGAACACCAGAAGCTATAGGCTTGGGAGAAGGACCTGGCAACCCCCTCCCAAAAATCAATCTGCCATTGAAAACCCTATGAGCAGCAGAGAAGCACTGACAATAGTGTTTCCCCTGTTGTACAGAGGGTCGCTATGAGTCGGATACTGACTCGACGGCACCTAACAAAAACAACAACAACAAATTTTACAGATAACATATGAAAAATCTTTTGTTTTTCACTAAACTTCAGTTTATGTATCAATAAATTAATTTGAGGGTTTTTTAAACAAAATTGTTGGTAACAAAATGTTACCAATGTTAATATATGCCAGGTTTTTAAAAAATCAGTTCCTTCTGATTTGGAAAGTTTAAGAAGATTAAATAATAAGAATTCTACCAAACTCAGAGTAATTAATCAGCAGCAGCCACTAGAACTTCGTATTGTTGGACCAGGCAATCCTAATGGAAATTAAGTGCCTTTTGTAGGACATGCACCAAACCGTTGCTTTTCTTCTTTTTTTCTTTCTTTTCTTCTCCTCTCTTCTCTTTCCTTTCCTTTTCTCTCTCTCTCTTTTTTTTTTTTTTTTTTTTTTTTTTTTTTTTTTTTTTTTTTTTTTTTTTTTTTTTTTTTTTTTTTTTTTTTTTTTTTTTTTTTTTCTTCCTCTTTCTTTCTTTCTTTTTTTTTTTTTTCTTTTTGTTGTTGTTGTGGAGATAGGACTTCCCTATGTGGCCTAGGCTGGTCTCCAACTCTCAATCATCGTGCCTAGCCTCCTGCATGCTGGGATTATAGGTACATGCCACCAAGCCCAGCCTAACCGCCACTTTTTGACTAAATACACTAAATACTAAGAGCACCACTGTTCCCATTAGCAAGTATATAACCTTCATGTTTAATAACTGTTCAAATATATCATTAACTATAGTTATAATTCTAGTAGTGTTATTTGTCATTTATATTTCCCTTAACGATTAGACACTAACAAAGATGCTATCAATGGACTGAAAATCATATATTTGTCTATTAGAAACAAGAACCTCATGTGAGCCCTCTCCTCTTCCCAGCCTCTACCGTCATCCCCGGCCTCCATCCCCCACCTTGGACTTAATGTCTGCACCTCTTCGGACAAACACAAATAGGAAAACATTTTAAGGTGCGAAGCTAATACATTTATTCTGCACCTTTCTCTGTATTTGTTAAAATGACACATGTGTATTTATTTTCCAGGTTTTTTGTTTTCTGGGTCTTTTCTGTGGTACTTGGGGAGGTTGAACCCAGGGCCTTATGCATGTTTTTGTAAGTGCTCTACACTGAACTGTACCCCAGCCTATTTTTTACTTTTTATTTTTGAGACAGGCTCTCACTAAGTTATGCAGGCCGCTTCTGGCTTCAACCTTGCAATCTTCCTGCCTCCCCTTCCCAAGTTCCTGGCACTACCCTACAGTGCCACCATATCCGGCACTATTTTCTAAGTTTCTTACTTCCAGTCATAACAAAGTAATGGTCATCATCTTCCTTTTTCTTTGTAGTGGGTTTTTTATCTCCACTGTCCACTCCCTTACCAGATGAGGGTGGTTTCCTGGCTAAAGCTGCAGTTTTGCCACTTTTTGGAGGCCCCTTATCTGAATGCTGGCCTTTAGGGGTAGTCTGTGCTGACTTTGGTGTAGTTTGTGTTTTGGCAGCAGCCTGGGGAACACTCACAATGGACAATGGGGTACGGACAGGAGACTTTGAGGAGCTGGGTCCTGTCTTCTTGCATGTACTTTTAATGGGAGGCTGCTTTTTGGCAACTGAAATTAAATTCTTATCATTCAATTCTTGTGTGGCTTTTGCAGAAGAAACTGAGGATACAGACACGGGATGGTTGAAATTCAAGGCTGACTTAAGTTTCTGTGCTGGGATCTTCCCTGGTTGTGGCATTCCACCACACGGCTGAGACTGTGTTCCTAGACTCATGGCTGTGGCTTTGGTGCTGGGTTTTGTCATTTTTGCAGGGGATTGGAAAGAAGGAGAAGGTTTAGGCCTTATTTGTATATTTGCTTTAGGTAGTTTTGGATGCTTTGATGATGAATTTATAGGTGCATCATTCCTGGAAGAAATATGATTCTGTTTCAAGTACTTTGGTTCAATTTTTCGAGAGCACTTACTTGGCAAAAGTGCAGACTTAGGCAGATCTCCTGGATGCTGGGCTGGAACAGCCTTGGCCTTAAGAGTACTGGGGAATGTGGCACCTTTTCTCAATGACTCAGATGCGCAGGGTGCAGTGCTTGACAGAGCTGGTGAAGAAGTCTTTTTACCTACTGGATTTAAAGAAGCAAGGGACGATGATACAGTATTTGAAGGAGCATGTGGCTTCTTTGTTGTGCCCTTTGAAGACTTGAGGTTCAGATGAGAAGATACTGCTGGAGGACTTGGAAATTTAGAACGCACTGACACAGAACCTGTGTTACCTTTCGCTGAAGGTGCAGGCAGCAATACACCTGGTGGACGTACCTGCTTTTCCTTGCTCCTTGGAATACCAACTGGAGTACCAGGTTTTGAATTTTGTTTCTGAAACATGTTAACTGCTGACAAAGGATTCATTGCAGGAGGCTGAGGTGTTCTGGCAGGGGAGTCAGGTACACTTTCATTAGAAATTCCTTTCTGAAATGCTAGAATTTTTTGTTCCAATGTAGCAAATTGTAATACTCGACAGGGATCATATTTAAGCAAAAATCCTTGCAAAGTATCCCAGCCTCCACCAACACGGACCATGACATGTTTTCCATGAAGCATCTGCCCCCAAAAGAAAGCAAAAAATAAGGCAGTGAAACTGTGAGGCTTGTAATTACAATTTCTTAGCAGTCACAATTTGTGATATTTATGACCTATGAAACCCAGAGGTCTTGCCAACAACTTCACTACAAATTGACAGTCTCTTTCTTATATTAATATAACAAATTTAGTAAATAATGAATTATATAATAATAAAAGTCCTCTAATTTATGATGAAAATTTTTAATTTGCATCTAAAAAATGTTATTAATATATATAATAAAACTCAAAAGCAATATTGTTTAATGAAGAGTGGAATATTAAAGGAAGGAAAGCAAGGAGAAAGAAAAAGAGGGAAAGGAAGAGATTGGAAACAAAGAAAAAAATACCTCAGAGAAAAAAGTAATTACAGAAGAAACATAAAAACAAAGCAACCTTAGATTTTATAATAAACTATTTTCTTAGGTGTTATATCAGCTCCATCTTTAACATTTTTAGTATAATTTATTATTAGTTCTTCCTTGCAGATAAGAAAATCATGGCTCTGAGATATCAAGGAATTTGGGCCTGGCCTCAAATGCACTGGGCTGCCCTTAGACTGAAATGTCACTTTTGTAGAGACAGGACAAACCCTGGCTTTGCCAGTACATAGTATAGCCCAGGGTAGATTTCGAGCCCCTCCACTCAGTTGGTAAAACTGCACAACTGCATGAGACTGGCCACAAATTTTAGCTCTAAGTCCTATCGCTGGCATACCATCACTAGATCATACTGTCTTTTAAAAGAAAGCTAATTAGCCAGGTATGGTGGCACACACCCATGATCCAAGCACTCAGGAGGCTGAGGCCCAGGATCACAAGTTCTAGACCAGCCTGGGCTACATAGAGCCTATAAAAAAAGAAAGAAGAGAAGAGAACAGAACAGAACAGAAAAGAAAAGAAAAGAGAAGAAAAGGAGAAAAAGAAAAGAAAGAACAAATTGCGTGTGGGTGTCTGTGTAAGTTGGATAAGGGGTGGGAATGTAATGATAATATATGAAATAGAAGAAATATTAATGGAAAAATTGCATTTTTAAGTACTTTTATGTTTCTAAATTGAGAAAAATAGCTCTTCCATTGTATCAGAAATGCAAAGAATGGTAAACAGGTGAAATTTCAATCTCTTTATCAAAGGGCACAAGTAATCAACTGCCAACGTGACAAAAGGAGGCAATGAATATGTATACCAGCATAGTAGTATATATACTGATGCTGTGTCAATAAGAAAAAGAGTTTACGCTTAAGGACCAAAGTATGTAACATTATAAACTAGTATTTTTGTTTTATTTTCTTACTTTGGAAATTTAATTTGATTAGATGCTTTGTTTTATTCTTCTTATGGTAATGCTAGAAACTCCTTTTCAAGAAATTTGAAAATTGGAGTAAATTACCAGAAATGTATGAAGATTTGTTTCCCCATTATATTCAATATCTAAATAGTCATAGCTGTCCTGTAGTTGTTTGCTGTGTTGAAAGTATTTAACTCACTATGTACTCAAGAAATCAAATACTCCGTATTTTCACTGGACAGTTAAATTCTTCCATTAACAGTACCCTCTATTCCAATTTTTTAAAAAGTAAATGACAAGCAAAAGGAAATTGGTAAAGCAATAAACTCAATTCCAAAATGAAGCCTATGTGTAGAGAGGCTGTACACAGTGGACTTACCCTTATAAAGAGTATTTTATCCCCTAGTCGGTACCGGCCTTCAGATAAGTACTCAATAGAAAATCGATGAGAACAACTACAAGGAGGATCTTCAGCAATATGTCTAACCTAAGATTAAAAATAAACAACAAAATCCAGTGCTTGTTAGAACATGTATTTTGTTTGAAGTTAAAATGAAATGTTATTTGATAGACAGGGAAATAAATATCAAAGAAAAAAATCAAAGGCAGTTCAATTATTTACTATCTTTTCACCCTTTCTTGTTAACAAAAAAGAGTAGATAGACATTACTAAAAATTAAAGCAAGCAGTGACAAACTCTCCCTCTCTCTCAGTCCAGGTAAAATCAAGCTTGAAGTCATAAATGCTGAAGGTCCACAATTGTGTTCACACAGCAAAGTCAAGTCAAAACACATTTGTGGAGTTTTAGGAAACATATGACATCATTTTTAAGCTCATTTTGTTTTAAGCCCTGAATACACATATTTGCGTCAAATCAGAGATTAGCCAGTTAGATAAAGGCTAAGTAGGAATCTTCACTTTTCCCTTAACACTGTGCTAAACTAATATTGTGGAGGAATATCGAGATTTGGTCAAAGCTGGTTAAAATAAGCAGAGACATATTCTTACCTATTCACCCATGATTGGATAAATATTTTAAATTTTTCAATTCAAGAAGCATTTTTTACCAGGTATGCTGGTGTTTACTTGTAATTCCAACACAAGAGAGGCTGAAGAAGGAAGATCACACGTTCGAGGCCAGCCCAGGATAGACAGTGAGACAAAAGAAAAAGAAAAAAGACAGAAAAGAAAAAGAGAAAGGAAAGGAAAGGAAGAAAGGAAGAGAGGAAGGGGAGGGGGGAAGGAAGGAAGGAGAGGGTAATCAGGAGAAATCCTACTTTAATACTTCAGGAAATCTTTACTGAATAGACAAAAAACAAAAATAGTATACCTATAGTAAATATAAAAAGAAATTCAGCATTTCTATTTTTAAAACATGGAAGTTAAAATAAGTGGATTAAATGAAGATGCATTTTGAAATATCTTTGACTGAAAAAAAGTCATTGTATCAGCCACTATGGAAAATATTTGGCTTTCTCCTAAAATTACATTTTTGAAAAAGCAAGGTCATGAATATTTTTCTAAATTACTTGTCACATAAAGTATATTTAAACCAATTCATTTAATTGAACTTGTTGTTGTCGTCGTCGTCATTGTTGTTAGGTGCCAATGAGTCAGGTCCAACTCATAGTGACCCAATGTGCAACAGAAAGAAACACTACCTAACACTATGCCTTGCACATGATCTTCTTTCAGTTTGAGCCACTGTTGTAGTCACTATGTTTCTTCTCATTTTGAGTCATGCCACGTCAGCAAATGGAGGTCCCACAGGCTTTATTGCATTCCCAATCTTTAAGTTGACTCTACTTTGAGGAAGCAAGTCTTCCCTAGTCATCTTTTGAATGCCTTCCAACTTGGGAGGCTCATTGCCTGGTACTAAATTTGATAGTGTTTCTCTGCTTTTCATAGGGGTTTCAAAGGCTAATTGCTTTGGGAGTGGGCTGCCAAGTCCTTCTCCCTAGCCTGTCTTAGTCTAGAAACTCAGCTGAAGCCTGTCCACCATGAGTGGCTCTGCTCATATCTGACATAATGGTAGCATAGCTTTCAGCATTAGAGCAATATGCAAGCCCCCACAGCATGACAAGCTAACAGATATGTGAAGGTTATTGAACTTAGGTATGATATTTTTTAAAGTCTCTTCAGATATGCCCAATTCAGCTGAGCAGTAAGAAAAATTCATATAATTGCCATAATTATCTACCTCAAATGAACAGACAATTGTAGACTCACCACAACCTGATATGAAGGGTCTAGAATTTATTTCCCTATGTTGTTCATCTAATGAAAACTGGATACTGAATGTATTCATACATATTTAAAGAAATGTGTTCATTTCTACTTTCCATGACAAAAATGCAGATCTGAGTAGTCACTTATTTTCCTTCATTAAAATATACAAATGGCCGTGGCTCATCCCTGTAATACCAGTGACTTGGGAGGTAGAGGCAGGAGGATCTTGAGTTTGAGGCCAGAGCAGCCTTTGTAACTTTGAGAGACCCTGAGTCAAAATAAGAAATAAAAAATGGGCTGGGAGTGAAGCCCATTGGTAGAGCACTGCCCAAGTACTGCAAATAAATAAATAAATCCAAATAACCACTGATATTGAAGAGTACAATATTGCTGGTGCTATTAATCATCACTAGCCCATAATCTAAATAAGGCAATGAACCTACAAGAAGTAAGAACTGTGGATAAGAAATGCTTTCTTCTGGTTTTAGTTATTGCACAACTAGCATTATGACACCCAAAGAAAGACATAAATAAATTAAAATAATTTACAGTGGTACTACATGACTATCAATTATTTTCTTTCTCTTTGTTTCTATATAATTTTCTATATATGCATATTTTTCACAAATAAGCAATTTCTAACTGGTATGTAGCTGTTACATGATCACTTAAAAATGATTATTCTGAGCCGGGCACAGTGGCACATGACTGTAATCCCAGCGACTCAGGAGGTGAAGGCAGGAGGATCACAATTCAAGGCCAGAGGCAGCTTGTATAACTTTATGAGACCCTGCCTCAAGATAAAGAATATAAAAGGGGCCAAGAGTAATGCTCAGTAGTTGAGCGCTTGTACAAGTATGGAAAAGATCCTGAGTTCAGCCCCCAGGTACAGAAAAAAAAGAAAAAAAAAGATTATTCTGTTAAAATAATAAGTTGTAATTAACCAAGCCATTGCCCTATTGACAGGTTTGTATATTGTTTACAATTTTTTACCAATATAAGTAATAGTGTAATAAACACTTTCATTTATGTGAATTTTCCTTTCAATTACAATAAAAATGAAAAAGGAATATTTTAGTAGCTCTTGATATCTATTTTCCAATTTGTTTTCCAAACATTTGTCATTTTCCATTACCATTGTTGTTGTTGTTAGGTGCCACTAAGTTAACAATCCCTAAGTATAGTTTCATCAGAATTTACCAGCACTAGGTTTTGTAATTTTTTTTTTTTTTTTTTTTTTTTTTTTTGCGGCACTGGGGTTTGAACCCAGGGCCTCGCGCCTGCATGCTCTGCAAGTGCTGGACCGCTGAACTGCACCCCCAGCCCATGTTTTTGACTTTTTGAGACAGGATCTCACTAAATTACACAGACTGCCTCTGGTCTCAAACTTGCGATCCTCCTGCCTCCACCTCCCGAGCCGCTGGGATTACAGGCGTGCGCCACCGCGCCCGACAGGTTTTGTAATTTTTAAAAATTTTGCTAATGGGAAAAAATGGTATTTCATGGCTATTTTAATCTGATTTCCTTACCAGCCAGTTTCAACATCACAGTTTCTTCTTATGTGAACACAGGCCTTGCCCATTTGCCTATTAATTCTTGTCAAATTTTGTTTTGTCTTTGTATCATAGGGAAGTTACATATTATATTTCCCATGTAGTAAACATATTTCCTTTAGTTTCTTTTTTATTTAATTATTATTCTTGAAGGTTATATGAAATTTGAAATAAAATTTTTTATCTACTACATTATTTCTGCTTCTCATTTTGATATTTATAGCTATCAGATGCACCATTAAGATATTGTAGATAAATATATTTTGGTCTGATAAAGTTTGTCAGACTGACATATTCTTTATCTTACAGGTCTATCTGAATGTTTTACCATAGACTTTTATTACATTAAACAATCAAAGTAACACCTAATAATGATTTATTCATCATTTTAAAATAATTTTGTACATTAAACATTTCTATAAAATGCTACAAATCTTTTGATTATTCCAAATAACTGTAAGCAGAAAATATTTGATACTCACTTCATCTCTACCACTTTAGTCATTACAGAAAATCCACAGCCTGAGGAATGCAATTCTACTAATCTCTACAGAATTTGAAGACCTTCAGGTTGTGATCTACCATCCAATAAATCTGCATATATTCTGTCCGGGAAGAATGTTCAGGAAAAAAAAACCCATCATTTTCCCTTACTATTTTCTTTCTGCTGTATTCTCCAAGTGTCAGTGTACCATCTACTTAATCTTGGAAATCACCTTAGATCTTCTTCCTCTCTCACATTTGGTCACAAATTCCTTTCAATTCTCCCTCAAAAATATGACTTGTATTTATTTGCTCCATTCCCATTACTGCTGCTAAAATTCAAACTCTTATCATTTTATGTTTGGCTTATTACCAGAAAACCAACATAACCTCTATATGACCATGAAAGTAATCCTTTATCATTTGCAAATCAGATTATAATACTTGCTGTTGTTGTTAGGTGCCATTGAGTTGTGCCCAACTCATAGTGACCCTCATAGGGTTTTCAATGGCTGATTGTTTCGAGATTGCCTCAGGAGTGGACTGCCACATCCTTCTCCCATTTATGTGGTGCTGGGAATCGAACCCCAGACCTCAGAGACTGTAGCACTCTACCAATTGAGCTAAATCCCAGTCCATTATAATATGTTACCATGTTAAAAAAAGAATCAATGATCCTATGGCCTATAGTACCATTTGGGCTGAGGTTTAGCTCAGCTGGTAAAGTGCTGCTCTGTGTTCTCTGAGGCCCAGGGTTCGATCCCCAGTACTACAAAAATGGGAGAAGGACGTGGCAGCCCACTCTCGAAACAATTCAGAAATAATCAGCCATTAAAAACCCTATGAGGGTCACTATGAGTCTGACTTGATGGCCCCTAACAACAACAACAGTACCCTTCAGGATGGATTCCAACCTATTTGTCCCACCACTCCTTAATTACACATCCATTCCTTATCATGCACAAGCAATGACAAATCACCTTTAAAATACAGTAAGTACCCTGAACTCATCAGACAGTGGAGACTGGTATATATCCTGAATAGGAAACATTTTCTTTTAAACATAGCATCACCTGTAACAATCACATCATGGTCAAAAGAATGTGTAGCAGTTACTTACAGCTTCATGTAGTTCTTCATGCTGACAACATGATTTTGGAATGCTGAACGACTCTTCAGGTCCAGAGGTATTAAGCAAGGTCTCTTCTAACTCAATTTCTTTCTCAAGTTTTACCAATACTGGTGGCTCAACTCCATATCTGAAAATAAATCAGGAAATCTGTTCATTCAAGCAAAGTTGACTGAAGCACATCCCTGCATATCAAGATAAATTATATTTTATTTTTAAAGCAAAGTCTGCATTATTCTCTTTAAACAACAGTTTTACTGGGACATATGAAAATGCTTTTTAATGTCTCAGATTGTCAAAAATCCAAATTACAATTTTCACATCATAGCATATATTTGGGTTACTGGATGCTTCCTGGAAGCTTGAAAGGCAGCTTTAAAATCAGCTAGTGAGTCTGGGAATATACCCAAGGGGAGACAAATCCTCATACCACAAAGACATCTACATTTCCATATTTAATGTAGCACTTTTCACAATCACAAAGATATGGAAACAACCAAGATATCCATCAACAGAGGAATGGATAAAAAAATTGTGGTATATATACACCATGGAATATTACTCAGTAATAAAAAAGAATGAAATAATGCCATTTGCAACAAAATGGATGGAGTTGGAAAATATCATCTTAAGCAAATGAAATCAGGCCCAAAAAGAGAAATATCATGTGTTCTCACTCATATGTGGGAGCTAAATCTAACTTAAAGTAAAAATAAATAAATATATATTATATATACATATTAGTATGTGTATATATACATATACATACATACATATATAAATGTATATGTATATACACACATATAAAAATATATACACCTAATATATTATATACACATATAATATACATATATAATATACATATATAACATACATATATATTGTGTGTGTATTATGTATATGCGTGTGTGTGTGTGTGTGTGTGTGTGTGTGTGTGTGTATAAATAAAATCTGCCAGGCTTATCTAAGAAGGGAAAATGAAAGAAGAGTAGAAAGAAGGGAGGAGGGGACTAGTGGGAGAGAGGGGAGGCTGAAGAAGGGGGCAAGGGGAAGGGAAAAAATGTGGAAGGATAAATAGGGAGAAGATAATCTCAAAATAGATGACATAACAATATATATACATGGGGGGAGAAAAAGGGAATATAATCCCAAAATAAATACTTCTATTTTACTATATATTATTCAAAAGGTTCTGTGAAATACATAATTTGATAAAAGAGTAACCAACGGTGATGAAATAGTTGCATAATGGAAATTGCAGAAGGCTTATTACTCTGTACTCCACCAACATTTATAAATAAAGGGGATATATATCAGCCAGTGAGTAAAGATGGGGCTGAGACAGGCATGGAGGACACCAAGCCTCAGCCTTCTTATCATATCCTCTCTGTGTTCAGAAGACTTGCTTTGCTTTGAACTGCCTTGGAACTATATGCATTTACCCTATTCTTAATCTAAAAAATGTTAAGTAATCATTTTCATAATTTAATATTAAGTGAAGGCAAGGCATATGGAGGAAACAAATGTTGACATATACTCATGCAAACAGAATAAAGACAAAAAAGATAAAGTAGGAAATTAGGTTACTTCATTTCACTCAAGAATAATTTTCTTTTGTTTGCAGCAAATAGTGCTCTAAGCTAAAGTTAAGTTGCTTAAAAGTGCTTATGACATTGAAATTCTGAAATACTGTGAAATACATACCTTGACACAATTCGACCAATTTCAAGAATGCAAAGATACACCTGTCTTGGATCTTTGTGTAAAACTGTGGAAAATAAGACATGTTTTAACAAGCAGAATTAAATAAGGAAATATATTTCTGGGAGAAATACATGGGAAAAAATACAGAAGAGCATGGGAGAGAGTGCAAGAAAAGAATAACAAAGAGTGGGTTTATTTGCTTGGAGAAGACTCAGAAATAATATTTTTATTATCTCCACTTACTATTGTCTTCTACAAAATTTTTAAAAATTGGCTATGAAAAAGAAGGTGAACATTTATCATGGACCCTTATTTGTATCGCATTTGAGGTTTAGAAAATGAAGGGCTTAGTAGCATTAAATTAAATAGGAGATACTACTAGATGAAATATATCACCTTAATTTTACTCTAAACTACCACTGATTATTTGCTAATATCCTCCTCAAACTATATAAAAGCAGGAGGAAGTACTTCATAACTCATTCTCTGATGCCATCATTACCCTGGTACTAAAGCCAGAAGCCAGATGGAGAGATCTTAAGAAAACTAAAAATCAATATTTATTCCTTCTGAGTATAAATGTAAATATCATAGACTATATACTGGCAAAAAAAATAATAAATCCAGTAACATAGACAAAAGATCACTCACCATGACCCAGTGGGATTAATGTCAGGAGTGCTAAATTAGTTCAACATGTGAAAATGAACCAGTGTAATACACCATTAATAAAACAAAGGGGGAAAGAAGACACACAAAAGAATTAGATAAAATTTAACACTACTTCATAATTAAAAAAAAAAATACTCAATAAACTACAAGAGAACATTCTCAATCTCACAAAAAGCACCCATGAAAAACCCACAGATAGTATCATTCTTAAAGGTAAAAGACTGAAAGTTCTCTTCCAACACCAGAGAAAAGTCAATCATGTCCACTATTACTACATCTATTCAGCTTTGCACTAGAGGTTCCAGCCATAACATTTAAGCAAGAAAAATAAGTAAAAAACATCCAAACTGGAAAAGATTAAGGAAAACTATCTCTCTTCACAGATGACATAACCCTATGGGTAGAAAATACTAAAGAATATATATATATATTTTTAAAACTACAACTAACATAAAATGTAGACAAAGTTGCAAGACACATCAATACACAGAAATTGCTTACACTAGATATGAATAATCTGAAAATAAAATTAAGAAAATATTCCATTTACAACTTCAAAAAGAAAAAACTACTTAGAAGTAAGTATAGCCAAAAAAGTATAATACTTATATGACAAAAACTATAAAACATTTCTGGAAGAAATTTAAAAAGATATAAATAAATAGAAATCCCATTTTCACAGAGTAGAAAACTAATACTCTTTAGTTGGCAACATTCCCCAAGTTGACTTACAGTCATTGCAATCTCAGTCAAAATTCCAACAGCCTTTTTTCCACCAGAAATGGACAAGCCAATGATAAAATTAATGTGAACAGAAAAGAGCACAAAATAGTAAAACTATCTTGAAAAAGAACAACAAAGTTTGAGGACTCATACTTCCCAATTTGAAAATTTACTATAAGATACAAAAATCAAGACAGTGGATCACTGGCATAAAGATGGACTTTTAGAACAATGGAGGGAATTAAGCATCAAGAAATAAATTTATACTTTTATGTTCAATTATTTTCAACATGACAATTCAACAAATAGCACTGAGGTAAATTGATATCTACACAAAAAGAATGAACTTGAACTCCTACTTCACACCATATATAAAGATTAACTAAAAATGGATCAAAGATCTAAATGTTCAGAGCTAAAACTATAAAACTCTTTAAAGGAAACATAAAAAAACCTACATGACCTTGATTAGACAATGGTTTTTTAGATATGACAAGAGAAGCACAAGCAAAGAAAGAAAGAAAATAGGTAAATTAAACTTCAAAAAAATTTTCTTTTCAGTTCTGGAGGGTTGAATGCAGGGTCTAACACATGCTTTGCAAGCACTCTGCCACTGAGCTGCATCCCCAGCCCCCTTTTTACTTTTTATTTCGAGACAAGGTCTCACTAAGCTATGCAGGATGCTCTGGCCTCAAATTTACAATCCTCCTGCCTAAGCCTACCCAGTCACTGGGATTGCAGGCATGTGCCATAATACCCAGCTTAAACTTCAAAGTTTTAAACTTTTATGCATCAAAGGACACTACAAAGAAAATGAAAAAATTATCCAAAGACTAGAAGAAAATATTTGCAAATTACATACAATAAGGGCCAAATGTCTAGAACATAGAAAAAACGCTTGCAAATCAAATAAAAAAGATAAATAATACAACTAAAAAAATCAGCAAAGATTTTGAATAAACATTTCTCCAAAGAATATATACAAATGGCTAGTAAGCAAATGAAAAGATCTTGAATGTCATTGGAAAAATACAAAGCAAAACCTCAATAAGATACCACTTTATACCCACCAGGATGGTTATAAGTAAAAAAACAAAAGTAACAACAACAAAAAACCCTGACAATAACAAGGGTTCACAAGAATATGGAGAAACACTTGTGCACTGCTGGTGCGAAGGTAAAATGTAAAATATTAAGAGACTTTTCTCTGAGGCATTTTGTTGTTGTTGTTGTTAGGTGCCGTTGAGTCGGTATCCGACTCATAGCGACCCTCTGTACAACAGGGGAAACACTATAGTCAGTTCTTCTCCGCTGTTCATAGGGTTTTCAATGGCAGATTGATTTTTGGGAGGAGGTTGCCAGGTCCTTCTCCCAAGCCTACAGCTTCTGGTGTTCCCAGGTGGTCTCCCATCCAGGTAGTAACCAGGCCCGACCCTGCTTAGCTTCCAAGATCTGATGGGATCGGATGCCACACGGCTACGGCTGCAGGCAAAGGCATTTAGAGAATAAAAATAATAGCTCATTAACTCAATGCCTAGAAATGAATTACTGGTATTGCCAGTGCTTTATTTAGTCCCACACTGACCTTCAGGACAGTCAGAGGGTGTCTTTTGATAATGAGAAATAGACAACAATCTTAGATCCTTTCAGAAATAGTAAGCTAGAAACCAGAAAATTCAAAGCATTTCCTCTTCCCTTTGATCACAAGAAGATGGATGTGCCATAAAATCAACTACATTGTCAGTAATGGTCAGCACACCAGATTTAAAGAGGGTACACACAGATGGTAAAACAGCAACCCACTGAATTTTATTCTACACGGGGTAGGAGTATCCAGAGGCTGGCCAAAATGGTAGTAGCTTATTCTGAGTGCAGGCAACAAGAGTATGCACCACTAGTGGGGAATTTGTTGTTGTTGTTAGGTGCCGTCAAGTCATGTCAGACTCATAGCGACCCTCATAGGGTTTTCAATGGCTGGTTTTTTCGGGACTGCCTCGGGAGTGGATTGCTAAATCCTTCTCCCATTTTTGCAGTGCTGGGAATAGAACTCGGGACCTCAGAGACTGCAGATCGACGCTCTACCAACTAAGCTAAATCCCAGCCCAGTGGGGAATTTAAAAACTATAAAACCAACTAAAAGTCAGTTTCCCTTTTATTATCATCACAAACCAGCAATTGTAAATATCAGTTGATAAAACTTCTCTCTACAAGGGCAGATGCCCACAGTCCCACCCCTGGTACGTGACTGCTTCTATCACAACATTATACATTCTGTGTGTGTGTGTGTGTGTGTGTGTGTGTGTACACACACACACACACACACACACACACACACACACACAGAGGCACAGGGCTGGGGTTTAGCTCAGCTGGTAGAGTGTTTATTCCACGCACTCTGATCCCCAGCACCGCAAAAAAATGGGAGAAGTATGCAGCAGCCCACTCCCAAAATAGTCACCCATCAAAAACCCTAGGAATAGCAGAGAAGCACTGACATAGTGCTGAGCATGGCAGTGTCAGGGAGTGTTTCATTCTGTTGTACATAGCAATGCTATGAGTCAGACCCAACTAGATTGCACCCAACCACAACAACAACACACACATAAATATGTATGTATATGTGTGTATATATATGTTGTTGTTGTTAGGTGCCATCCAGTCGGTATCCGACTCATAGCCACCTTTATAGGGTTTTCAATGGCTGACTGTTTCGGGATTGGCTTGGGAGTGGATTGCCAGGCCCTTCTCCCATATATATATATAGATAATCTAAAACAGCCCAACAGCTGCCACATTAGTCACTGTACAGATGCTCATGTTGACTTCAAGGAAGTGAGAAAATATGTTAACAACTTTTAAGTAGAGTATGAATTTTTAAAATGAATTGTTAAACACATTAATCCATTTAGATAATCAAGTTGGCAGCTGTTATTAACAAGGTAAGTCTAAAGACTATAAGTACACTTCATTTGGCATTCTATTATTTCTATAATGATCTGGTTAGAGAGAAATTTCTAACAATTTAGACTTGGGTGAGTAAATCTTGATGTAAACATTAATTAGTAAACATTGTTCCAGAACCTTCTGATGGCTAGCTCATTTATCAAGTAAAATATTTTTAGGGCACTCTAGATAGATAAAATCTTTTAGCTATAAATGCAAAGTGTAACATTTGATTTAATATCTGATTCTCCAATTGTTTCATGTATAATTAATGTATAAATTTTTCTAAGAAACTGAAGTATGACATTTTGAGTCAGTCTTTGGAAAGAAAAATTAGAAGTGAGGGATATAAATATATCTTAATAATCATTAAAAACTACAATGACAGCAACACTTACCTAAACCTTCAGATTCAAAGAGGTATGTTTCATCAACCCCAATGTGCCGACACCAATGAAGGAAGTTTGCAGTATTGTCTCTGGCAAAGAATGAACCTGCTGCAGCATCTTTCTTACAAGGTACTTTTCTCATTGGAAAATTCTGGAAAAGACATAAGGATAATTCTTAACATGCACCAATGATACTTTTGTTAGATATTCATTTTAATACTACAAAGTAAATGTTTAGTAGGTTGAATGTAACTAAAAAGTATACAGCTTCAGGGAAAAAAGATATGTTCAAAAATGATTTTACTATGCTTTAAGTATATTCCAGAAAATGATTCCTAGGAAGACAACCAGGCAAAATTAGCAGTAGGATCAAGCTTCCCTAATCTTGTTTTTAAATGCTGCAAAAATCTTTGTTAAAATTAAAAATGACAGGCTGATAATTCCAAATCTTATCTCTAAGTATGTCTCTCCACACACAGTTCGATTCAAATGCAAAATTATTGCTATGTCGAAGTTAGCAGACATACTCATTTTTGCTTACTTCCTTACATGCAGATCCATAAAAACAGTTCTGAGTTTCTTGAGACTATCAAATACGGAAGTAGTTACCCATTCTTAATTCAGATTCTCAGAAAATTGCTAGCCTAAGTTTCACAGAGTCCTAATTTTCTTACTATCTAGTCCAAGACTATTTTCTCTCTCCCTAGAAATAACCACTATTACCAGTTCCATGTATATCCTTCCTGTTGCTATTACTTTCCAGACATAAAATGGTCTGTGAGGTTTGCATTTGTGTGTGATTAAATATAGAATATATGATCACTACAAAAAAAAAAACAGCAAAAACAAAGACAGGAAGTATCACATGAAATCCTTTTATCCACATTTTGAAAAGGCATCTCTATGCATAGCTGTACCTACAAAATGTCACATAAATACACTGGTCTGGAATTTGCTTTATGTGTGTCTATGTGCATGTGCACATTTAATGATAGGTTGTAGGCATCTTTTAGGTTCAAAAATAAGAGATTTAAATAATCATTTCTAATAAATGTATACTATTCCAATGTGTTTTTGGGAGAAGGACCTGGCAACCCCCTCCCAAAAATCAATCTGCCATTGAAAACCCTATGAACAGCAGAGAAGCACTGACAATCGTGTTTCCCCTGTTGTACAGAGGGTCGCTATGAGTCAGATACCGACTCAACGGCACCTAACAACAACAACAACAAATTCCAATGTGTTTAGGTACCATAATTAATTTTCAGTAACTTCTCTATTGATAAACATTAGATTATTCTTAATTTTCTGTACTATCATTTTTGCAAATTTGTGATTTTCTTAGAATTCCTAGAAGTAGAATTTTATGTATCAAAAGATGTGCCTTATTTTCAATTTTACATACATATGTGCATGCATATGTGTATATACACACATATATTTCACTCACTGCTCCCCCCAGAATGATAGTACTTTATATTTGCATTAATAGTTTATGAGTTTCCAGCCCCCATACTCTTGAAAATACCTACATTTGATAAAAAGAAAGGAAATCTGATTTGCTTCAAGTCATGACTTGAGGGTCACTGAGGAAAATTATCTTTAAAAATTATTATTCATTTCATCAACATTTATACATTTACCCCAAGGCAGTATAGGAGAATATAAAGAGGATAATATTAATAATAATAGTAATAACAACTGCTACCTGTGTGCCAGGAACTATCATAAACTCTCACCTAACCTTCACAACAGTCCTATAAGGAAGATTCTATTTTTTTTCCTCCTTTTACTGGTAAATGATGGTGGGGTACAAAAGAATACAGCATCGACTTTTTCCATTGCATAACTAACACATCACTTTTGGTTACACTTTTATCAACTCACAGGATTTACAGAGACTTTATGACTAACACGTTGTTGTTAGCTGCCATGGAGTCAAGTCTGACTCATAGCAACCCCATGTACAACAGATAGAATCACTTCCCAATTCTGTGCCAGGCACATGATCTTATTTATGTTTAAGCCTATTGTTGCAGGCACTGTGTCAATCCATCTGGTGGGGGCTTTTCCTTTTTTTTCCATTGACCTGTCACTCTCCCAAACATGATGTCCTTCTCCAGGGACTGGTCTCTCCTGACTACATTTCTGAAATATATAAGACCCAGTCTGGCCATCCTTGCTTCCAAGGAGAACTCTGGTTGTACTTCTTTGAGGACAGATCTGTTGGTTCTTTTGGCAGTTCATGGTATATTCAATAATCGTCTCCAGCACCACAATTCAAAAGCATCAATTCTTCTCCTGTCTCCTTGTTCAGTGTCCAGCTTTCACAACCATATGATGCAACTGAAAATACCATGGCATGAGTCAGGCGCACCTTTGTCTTCAATGTAACATCTTTACTTTTCAATACTCTAAAGAGATCTTTTGCCACAGCTTTTCCTAGAGCAATGCATCTTTTGATTTCTTGACTGTTGTTTCCGCAGGTGTTGATTACAGAGCCAAGCAAAGTAAAATCTTGGACAACCTCAATCTTTTCTCCATTTATTTTGAAGTTGTATACTGACCCAGTCATAAGGATTTTTGTTTTGTTGATGTTTAGTCGCAATCCATACTGAAGGCTATGATATTTGATCTTCATCAGTAAATGGTTTAAATCCTCTTCACTTTCACCAAGCAGAGTTGTGTCATCCACACCATGCAGGTTGTTAATGAGTCTTCCTCCAATCCTGATGCTGCATTCTTCCTCATAAAGTCCAGCTTCTTGGATTATTTGCTCAGCGTATAAACTGAAGAGATAGGGTGAAAGTATACAGCCTTCATGCACACCTTTCTCAACTTTAAACCAGGCAGCTTTTCCTTGTTCCATTCGAATAACTGCCTCCTGGTTCACGTGCAGATTCCTCATGAGTACAATTAGGTGCTCTGGTATGCCCATTTTCTGAAGTGTTATCCATAATTTATCATGATCCACACAGTCATATGCCTTTGCATAGTCAATAAAACATAGACAGACATCTTTCTGGTATTCTCTACTTTTGGCTAATATCCACCTGACATCAGCAATGATGTCCCTGGTTCCCTGCCCTCTTCTGAATCCCGCTTGATTTTCCAGTAATTCCCTGTCTATATACTGCTGCAGTCACTTTTGAATGATCTTTAGTAAAATTTTTCTTGTGTGTGATATTAATGATATTGTCTGATAGTTTACACATTCAGTTGGATCTGCCTTTTTTGGGAATAGGCACAAATATGGATCTGTTCCAGTCAGTTGGCCAAGTAGCTGTTTTCCAAATGTGTTGGCATAAACATGTTAACATCTCCAGTGCTGTATCTGTTTGTTGAAACATCTCTATTGGTATTTCATCAATTCCTGGAGCCTTGTGTTTGCCTGTTCTTTCAAGGCGGCTTCCACTTTGTCCTTCAATACCATTGGTTCCTCTTCATGTGCAACCTCTTGGAATGGCTGGTCATCTACCAATTCTTTTTTGTGTAATGACTCTGTGTATTCGTTCCATCTTCTTTTGATGTTTCCTGCATTGTTTAACATTTTCCCTGCAGAATCTTTCACTACAGCCACTTGAGGCTTGAATTTTTTCTTTACTTCCTGAAGCTTGAGAAGCACAGAGTGTGTTCGTCCCTTTTGGTTTTCTGCCTCCAGCTCTTTGCAAGTCATTATAATATATGTAGTAAAACTCAAATGCATATTTGGGTTATATTCCTTTATTTTTCCAATGTACTCATGAAGTTGTATTATTTACATTGAGATTATCCTCTCCTATTTTATCTTTCTATATAGATTCTCCTCCCCATCCCACCTTCCACAATCTTTGCTTCTCTTTGCTAGTTACTATTATTGTGCTTAAGAAGAGCTAGCTACTGGATATCTATAATGCATCAATCATGGTAGATACCACTTACACATTATCTTATTTATTTCCAACAAGTACTCACAAATCCCATTAGGTAAATATTAATATATCCCTTTCACAAATAACATTTTCCCATATGCTCAAAAAAGTTAAATAAAGTTTTCAAGGTCTCATAGCAAGTTGTTGGATGGAAGTTTACAACACTATAGAAATGATAAGAAACCTACATGAACAAATTAATTTGTACCAAGATATAACATCACTGCTGTCAAACATTTACCCCTATTTCTTCAGAGTTGCATGTTTTCACCATATTTTGTAGAACATCAATTAGTTGACATAACAATACTCCATTATCAAGTTCTTCCAATAATCTTTCTGACTTAACTTCAATACCTAAAAGAATATTTCAAAGTTAAGATTTTTCTAAAAATAGAAAATTAAAAAAAAATGGTTAAAATTTAATAGAACCAGATTATAGCTGAAAAACTAGACAAATATCCAACAAGATTCCAACTATCCACATTTAAAAAGTAGTTAAAATAATATCAAGTTAAATGAAAGATAAGTAAAACAAAATTATCTGTGATGTATAAGTATAGAAAAAAGTAAAGTTGACATCTGTTTTATTTCACATTAGATAAAATTAATTCCCTACATATTACTATTGCTTACACAAGAAAAATATTCTCTATAAATAGTGGATTTTGCTGTAATTTTAAAATTAAATGCAGTACCATAACAAATAGCCAAGGAATATCAACTTTTCAACTCTAAAATGCCTTCTTTGAAAACATTATTATACAATAAACTTTAGAAATTAGCGTAATCATCAAACTGATATCAGTAAAAACTAGAGTGGTGCATGTTTGATTGCCTTAGAAGGGCCATAGATGATCTTCAGGCTGTTCCTTTTTATGAAAATCTTAGAATGCTACATAAAGTTCTATATGTAAAGTGAAATTTTTTCCCAGGGGAAAAAGTTAACAGCTCCCATCATATCCTTTAATAGAGTAAAAACCTATGGTGCCAGATATTCACTACCCTGACATTTCCTTCTAGGTTTCATATGCCCTTCATTTCTCAGCAGTAGTTGTGATTTTAAAACTACAATAGAATCTCATGGTTTTGATTTGACCAGGGGCAGGGGGAACAATCATTCAAAAGCAAAATGAAACAAAAGTAGATCTATATACTTTAAAAAAAATTAACTAATAATGAAATGTTGATTATTCAAAGCTACTGACTTCTTCAATTAAATCTCAAATTTCCATGATTCAGGGTGAATCAGAGTACCTGGTGACAATAAGATCTTTGAATATTTCATTCACTAGAGTATACCTCACACTCAGAACAATCATTCTTTGACAAAAAGTAAGGCTCTTCAATATTGACTGAATAAGAGAACATGAGCTGGGGCATTTTTTAAAGTCTTACCTAATAAACCAGACAACCAAATAGACAGATCTTCTTGCATAGGCAATAGAGTGGCTTCATGCCTCACAGCTATCCACTCATCATACTGACAAACATCAGCCAGTCCTGGTCCATGTCTGGGAGTCAGAGGACTCCGTGGACTTAGAGGTAGATCTTCCCCAAACCATACCTAGAGAGAATACCAATCAATCGAAAGAATATCATAATCCATATCCATGTTTAAATGATGAAGTATATACCATATATAATATACACATGTACAAAACTGTAGCATCTCACAGAAAATTTATAAATCAGAAGCAAACTAGTTGTCTAAACACTTAGAATATTTTCAAAATTCAATACTTTTGGGGATGATGGCACATGCCTATAATCATCTCAGCACTTGGGAGGCTGAGGCAGAAAGATCACCAGCTTGGGAAATATAGTGAGACACTGCTTCAAAAAAAAAAAAATAGTACACAAAAGCTGAGGGTATACCTCAGTGGTAGAGCATGTGCTCTGTATGAGAGGCTCCTGGGTACAATCTCTAGCACCCAATAATAATAATATTAACAAAAAGATAAAAATTCAACACTGTGGTCAATGTAAGGAAACTCCTAAGTAATGAATGAATTTTACGATTGAGCTAAGGGGATAAAATTCAACAAATAGTATTCTTCTTTTACTTATTAGCTAAGGAAGTTTAACCATGACTTGACCAGAGTCCTAGCAACTTAACCATAAAGTAGGTTAATGACACCTGCCTTATAAGATAAATATTTGTAACATCTGGCATTGGGCCCAGCAGATAGCAAAGATTAAATAAACATTTGTTGAATAAATGGATAAATGAATGAAAAAAATGCATAAATGGTATTTGCAAACTTTAAATCACAATTACACAATCATTAAAAAAACAGGAATTTCTAAATACTTTGATCTAAAACAAGGGAGTAGCAGACTACACTGCATGAGGTAAATCTGTTCTGTTGTCGATTTTATATGGCCCACAAGCTAAAATGAGTTTTACCATTTAAAATTGTTGTTATATGTTGTTATTAGGTGCCATCGAGTCGGTATCCAACTCATAGTGACCCTCATAGAGTTTTCAATGGCTGACTGTTTTGGGATTGCCTAAGGAGTGGATTGCCACATCCTTCTCCCATTTTTGCGGTGCTGGGAATTGAACTCGGAACCTCAGAGACTGCAGAGCGGCGCTCTACCAACTGAGCTAAATTCCAGCCATTGTTATATAAGTACTCATATAATAGTCCCAATTTTGCCTATTGACCCACAGAGCCAACATTTATCAGTAAATATTACTAAATATTGTTTTAGAATAAAAATTGATGTTAACGTACTATCAAGCCAACCCTTCCATAATTTTGAAACACACTGTTGTTGTTGTTAGGTGCCATCGAGTTGCGCCTGACTCATAGTGACTCTTATAGGGTTTTCACTGGCTGATTGTTTCAGGACTGCCTTGGCAATGGATTGCTACCCCTTTCCCCATTGAAATATATTAGATAAGCTTTAATACAAGATTATTTATAGAAAAGACTGTATCATTCTGCAAAATGTGAACAAAGCAATCATGAAGTCACTTTTTACAAAAGGTACAAATAACTTCTGTCCTTTTCCTTCCTTAACAACTCAGAGGGGTTATTAGAGCCCAAGTGAAGTGATAGGAAGTTCTTGAAGAAGGGAGGGAGTTGGAACAGACAGAGCTTGAGTGAGGCCAGAGGTCATCCACACATGGGGATGGCCATGTGCAAGGTGTCAGATCCTGAGTGGGATAAGGAGGGCATCACAGGGGCAAAGCAGAAAAATCTGAGTGAGTTCAAGTAAGCTGAGTTCTACCAGGGAGAGGGTAGCAGTGATAATGGGGGACTGGTTACACACACAAGAGTTATCAAATGGGGGCTCCTTTTCTCACTACTAGAGAAGAAAGGGACAAATAAGGAATGAAAGAAAAACAAATCCTATATTCTTTTACCCACCACATGTCTATCAGTTTGCAGCACTGTGGGAGCTTATGTGTTGGGATGAGGCTGAAAGCTATGCCACTGGTATCTCAGATACCAGCAGGGTTACCCATGGTGGACAGGTTTCAGCTGAGCTTCCAGACTAAGACAGACTAGGGATAAGGACCTGGCGAACCACTCTTAAAACAACTAGTCATTGAAAACCTATGGATAGCAAAGAAACACTGTCAGATATAGTGCCAGAAAATGAGTGCCCCCAGGTTGGAAGGCACTCAAAAAATTACTGGGGAAGAGTTGCCTCCTCAAAGTAGAGTCTACCGTGATGACGGAAATGGAGTAAAGCCCTAGGGACCTGCATTTGCTGATGTGGCACGACTCAAAATGAAGAGAAACAACTGTAAACATCCATTAATAATTGGAACATAACACGAATCTAGAAAAATTAGAAATCATTAAAAGAGGAATGGAGCGTATAAACATTGACATTCTAGGCATCAGTGAGCTAAAATGGACAGCATGGTCCATTTTGAGTCAAATAATCATATGGTCTACTATGCTGGGAATGATAAACTAAAGAGAAATGGGGTTGCATTCATCATCAAAGATGATGATTTCATCATCATCCAAGATCTATCCTGAAATACAATGTTGTCAGTGATAGAATAATATCCATATGCCTGCAAGGAAGGCCAGTTAATATGACTATTATTCAAATTTATGCACCCACCACTAAAGCCACAAATGAAGAAAGGGAAGACTTCTATCACCTTCTGCAATCTGAAAGAGATCAAACATGCAATCAAGACATACTGATAATCACTGGTGACTGCAATGCAAAGGTTGGAAACAAAGAAGGCACAGTAGTTGGAAAATATGGTCTTGGTGACAGAAACGAAGCTGGAGATCGCATGATAGAATTTTGTCAGACCAATGACCTTTTCATTGCAAATACATTTTTTCAACATCATAAACGGAGACTATACACATGGACTTCAATAGATGGAACATACAGGAATCAAATTGACTACATATGTGGAAAGAGATGATGGAAAAGCTCTATACAAAATGTCAAAACAAGACCAGGTGCTAACTGTGGATTAGACCATCAACTTCTCATATGCAAGTTCAAACTGAAGCTGAAGAAAATTAGAACAAGTATACGAGAGCCACAGTATGACCTCGAGTATATCCCACCTGAGTTCAGAGACCATCTCAAGAATAGGTTTAACTCATTAGACACAAATGATAGGAGACCAGAGGAATTGTGGCATGACATAAAAGATGTCATTCAAGAAGGAAGCAAAAAGTTCTTAAAAAGACAAGAAAAAAAGAAAAGACCAAATTACATGTCAAAAGAGACTCTGGAACTTGCCCTTGAACATCTAGCAGCTAAAGTGAAAGGAAGACATGATGAAGTTAAGGAACTAAACAGAAAATTTCAGAAGGCAGCTCAAGAAGACAAAAACAAATATAATGACATGTGCAAAGAGCTGGAGGCAGAAAACCAAAAGGGACGAACACACTCTGTGTTTCTCAAGCTTCAGGAAGTGAAGAAAAATTTCAAACCTCGAGTGGCAGTAGTGAAAGATTCTACAGAGAAAATATTAAATGATACCGGAAACATCAAAAGAAGATGGAACAAATACACAGAGTCATTATACAAAAAAGAATTGGTAGATGACCAGCCATTCCAAGAGGTTGCACATGAAGAGGAACCAATGGTATTGAAGGACGAAGTGGAAGCCGCCTTGAAAGAACTGGCAAACACAAGGGCCCAGGAATTGATGGGATACTAATAGAGATGTTTCAACAAACAGATGCAGCACTGGAGGTATTAACATGTTTATGCCAACACATTTGGAAAACAGCTACTTGGCCAACTGACTAGAACAGATCCATATTTGTGCCTACTCCCAAAAAAGCGGATCCAACTGAATATGCAAACTATCAGACAATATCATTAATATCACACACAAGAAAAATTTTACTAAAGATCATTCAAAAGTGACTGCAGCAGTATATAGACAGGGAATTACCGGAAAGTCAAGTGGAATTCAGAAGAGGGCAGAGAACCAGGGACATCATTGCTGATGTCAGGTAGATATTAGCCAAAAGTAGAGAATATCAGAAAGATGTCTGTCTATGTTTTATTGACTATGCAAAGGCATATGACTGTGTGGATCATGATAAATTATGGATAACACTTCAGAAAATGGGCATACCAGAGCACCTAATTGTACTCATGAGGAATCTGCACGTGAACCAGGAGGCAGTTGTTCGAATAGAACAAGGAAACACTGCCTGGTTTAAAGTTGAGAAAGGTGTGCATGAAGGCTGTATACTTTCACCCTATCTCTTCAGTTTATATGCTGAGCAAATAATCCGAGAAGCTGGACTTTATGAGGAAGAACGAGGCATCAGGATTGGAAGAAGACTCATTAACAACCTGCATGGTGTGGATGACACAACTCTGCTTGGTGAAAGTGAAGAGGATTTAAACCATTTACTGATGAAGATCAAATATCATAGCCTTCAGTATGGATTGCGACTAAACATCAACAAAACAAAAATCCTTATGACTGGGTCAGTATACAACTTCAAAATAAATGGAGAAAAGATTGAGGTTGTCCATGATTTTGCTTTGCTTGGGTCTATAATCAACACCCGCGGAAACAGCAGTCAAGAAATCAAAGGCGCATTGCTCTAGGAAAAGCTATGACAAATGATCTGTTTAGCGTATTGAAAAATAAAGATGTCACATTGAAGACGAAGGTGCGCCTGACTCATGCCATGGTATTTTCAGTTGTATCATATGGTTGTGAAAGCTGGACATTGAACAAGGGAGACAGAAAAAGAATTGATGCTTTTGAATTGTGGTGCTGGAGACTTCTATTGAACATATCATGGACTGCCAAAAGAACCAACAGATCTGCCCTCGAAGAAGTGCAACCAGAGTGCCTCTTGGAAGCAAGAATAGCCAGACTGCACCTTACATATTTTGTACATATAGTCAGGAGAGATCTATCCCTAGAGAAAGACATCATGTTAGGGAGAGTGGCAGATCAACGCAAAATAGCAAAACTCTCCACCAGACAGATTGACACAGTGTCTGCAACAATGGGCTTAAACAAAAATAAGATCGTTTGCCTGGCACAGAATCAGCACATGTTTTGATCTGCTGTACCTAGGGTCACTATGAGACAGACTCGACTCCATGGCACCTAACAACAACAACAACAACAACATATTCTTTTACCAGAAAGCAATAAAGCACTCAAATGATGGGGACATACCAAAAGGGCACAGAAGCCAGACTAAAGAGAATTCTATTGGCTAAGTCCAGGGCAACTTAAATAAATAATGAAAAAATGGATTATGCCACATGGGAAAAAATAGATAATGAGTTCATACAGACAGAATCAAGGAAACTGAAATTTTGACAAAGAATGAGATGTTATATAGAGTATTTAAACACAAAATATGTTACAAAGGAGAAAGAAAGAGTAATATCACAAAAGGAATCTGACAGCATCCTAACCAAGTGAAAAAGGTGAACACTATCAATAATCATATGCCACTTAATAGGAGTCAAATAGAAAAACCAGCATCCTTCTGTGATATTTCTGCCCAAGATGCATAACCTGGGCCCAATCATGAGAAAACCTCAGGCAAATCCAAATTGAGGGATATCATACAGAATAAATCATTCTATAATACAGAAAAGTTCCAAGGTCATTAAAGACAAGTTCAGATACTGTTACAGACTGGACAACTAAAGGCAACACATCATTCTGAACTGGCTATTACAGGGACAACTGGCAACATTTTAACATGGCCTGGGTGTGAAATTGTAGCACTGTGCCAATGTTAATAACCTAATTCTGATTATTATTACTGTTATGATTTGTACAGGAAGATGCCCTTGTTTTTAAGAAAAACATATTAAAGTATCCATAGGCCATTAGGTATTAGATTGGTCACTTGTAAATGACTGGAGCAAACAACTTTCTCCACACTATATTTAACAAATATTCTGTAGGTTTGTGGCTGTTTTAAACTTTTAAAGCTTTTTTTTAAGAATATAGTGAATCTAATAAATCTAGTCCTTTTCTGATTTGTAAACATAGAACATTTTCTCCTTAAAATATCTTAAATTTTGAGGTTTATCTGAAGCAAGTATTACTATCCCAACTCAAAAACCAAGGCAATACTATATGAAATCCAGACAAACTTTAAAGAAAAAATGATAAAAACCTGCTTTCAATCTTCTATGGGGAGAAATAAACATGTTTTAAAATAAAAAATCCCAAAGGCAAAGAAATAAAATGAATAAATGTTGAGATCCTAGATAGAACTACTATCATAAGAGCCTATTTAGCCCACCTGGAGGACTGACATCTATCCTCCAGGCAAGATGGCACCCAGTGACCCTTACCCTACATCCAGATGTCTCTGGGCATAGAGTTCGCCAAGATGGCACCAGAGGTATGGCAGCATCAACAACTCCCCTGGTACCTAACTGGTTACTCCTGATCCTAACCCTGTCCCCTGATTGGCTATTAAGAAAAATCTCCTAATTGGCCAAAAAATGACATCCTGTCCACCCTAAATTAGAATATTAATCCCAATTGGATTGGCCCATGCACATGAGCTAATAGATGATTGGCTGATCTCCTGCAATTAGTTTAACCACCATCTCTAAAGGGTATAAAAGGAGGACTTGCTGGCTCTCACCATTCCATTCCCACCTTGCTAGTATCACCTACCTGATCATCAGAGATAGAGACCTGAGACACCTGAGTCAACGAAGATGACAGAGATCAGAGCACTAACTACAATCGACTGAGGACAGTCCCTGTGCCCAGCACCAGGGACAGAAGACCTACTAGAGCATCTATCAAGCTGAGGATAGCCTCTTGGCCCAGCGCCAAGAGGCAGAAGCTGAGGATAGCTTCCACACCCATGGCTGGAAGCAGAAGAGCTCCAGTTCCTGTTTCTGTGTCCCTGTTCCTGCCTGATCCTGTTCCTGTTTAACCCTGTTCTTCCTTTCTTGTTCAATAAAGCCTAACCTTTTGTAGCTGGCTTCCTGAAAGCCCTTTTGTCCTCAACACCGGTGACCAGTCCAGTCCTGTGGGAAGACCCAGAGCTGCTGGCCAGCCTGCACAAACCCCCACAAATAAACACAGAGATAGGTAGGAATAAGGAAACCTAATAAAAATACCCAAAGACAAAATGGAACGTAAGTTACTTGAGGGACATTACTTCCGGAATTGTGGATAGGGATTCAGGAATGAACTCCTAAATATATGAGGAGCCTATAAAGTTTTAGGAAAAAGATGTTATTTATTTCCCTGAATTCTTTCACAATTATTTCAAATTATAACAAAGATTTAGGATTCATCTCTTTATATACATAAGATTCATCTCTTTATAAGCATGTCTTATTTCTGTTTGTAATCCTAGGACTCAATATGATGGTACAAAGTATTGAGTCAAAAATATTTGTTGAATAATTGGAGAATAGATATTAGCAAATCATTCTACCATCAAAATCAAGGTTTATTTTACAGTCAACAAAACATGTTATTGGTCTTTTAGCCATTTGGCTGAGTGGAAAACTAGCAGAGCAGGTGCAAGTGTTTGTCAGGGAAAGAAAGGAATGACTTAGAAAGGCGGATTTTTGAAAACTGTGTGAAAATGGAAGCACTAACGTTAATAATTAATTCTTCTCATTACACTAGAGAAAAAAGTACCTGTTGCATTTTCCTATTATTGTGAGGAGAGGACTCTAATAATCTTGGCTAATCAGTAGCACACTAATGTTAGAAAATGAGATACTAGTAACAAAAACTGCATGATGAAAGCTGTCATAATATAAATTCCTTTTTTTTTTTTTTTTTTTTTGTACTGGGAATTGAACACAAGGCCTCATGCTTGCATGCTTTGCAAGTGCTGTACCACGGGGGTGCACCCCTAGTCCATTTTTTTAGTTTTTGAGACAGGGTCTCGCTAAATTATGCAGACTGCCTTTGGTCTTGAACTTGGGATCCTCCTGCCTCTGCCTCTGGAGTCACTGGGATTACAGGCATGCGCCACCACATCTGGTTGCAGAGATTCTTAATCCACAGGCAGTCTACAGATGAACTTAAGTCCACAAGTGTACCTACAGTTAGGTTAAATTGTATGCCTATATGCAAAGGGGGGGCTGGGATTTAGCTCAGTTGGTAGAACGTGGCGCTGCAGTCTCTGAGGTCCTGAGTTCAATTCCCAGCACCGCAAAAATGGGAGAAGGACCTGGCAACCCATTCCCAAGGCAACCCCGAAATAGTCACCCATTGAAAACTCTATGAGGATCGCTATGAGTCGGATACCGACTCAACGGCACCTAACAACAACAACAATATACAAAGGGGACATTTCTCAGAGAGAGAGAATTCAAAACTTCTGTCAGATTCTCAAAGAGGACTATTACCAAAACAAGGGTAAGAACTATCTTTCCTTCACTTTTGTTTATTAATATGTTTATTAATCAGAATGAGGGACATAGAAGAAGGCCATGGAATATCTTAATGTATTTAATTAATAAGAAATCGATTGATAATAGCTATTTACCAGATGTCTCCTTGCTATAAGACACTTAAAAATATCTAAGTAACTGTTTAATATAGTTGTCAGAGAAACAGGTGAAAATCCTGGAAAGTTCTTGCATTAAGAAGGGAGAGAAGCAGAAACCTCCATAAGAGATGTCAAGGATATCCTTGGAGAAGAATCAGCAAAGAAGAATCTGTGAGATTTAGGTCAGAAAAAATTTCATGGAACCATAAGAAAAAAAATATGAAGAAAACAACCATGTCATGAAAATACTAATGGACCTTAGTGTGGAAATGAGATTAAACCTAATCAATGTGGCAATGACAAAAAACATTCTGCAAGGAATCAAGAAAATATAATCAACAATAGATTAATGACATTTCTGAGATTGGAATAAAGTGAAGAAAGAAGTAATCAGATCACAAATAATTTTGAGTAATAAGTGAGTTCTTACTATACTGAATACAGAATAAGTCTTCTGGCGAAACTGTCATGAACTCCCAAGACCCAAATGGAAAACAGTGTGAGGGACTCTTTATTAGTAGAGCAAAAGGGTATAGCTGCATTGCATAGGAAGGCATATAAGCAGATCACACTCAGGGTTGGTTTTAGCCGTTTCATAAATTCTCTTTTCCAGGGTGTAATCTGTTATCTTGGTAAGCCTTCTTAATTAAAAAATAGAAAGACAAACTCTTCATATAAGTACTATATTGAGTTTTATAAATGGATATTTTTGGTGTGCCAGTGGTACAACCAAACTTCTGAAGTGCCTACTAGGCAATACACATTCCAGCAGGCCATCTGCATGTGTTACATCATTGATTCCTCACAACTTCTCTGCAAAATAAGGCCTATTATCCTCACCTTACAGGTAAGGAAGCAGAGATTCAAGAGGTAAATAACATGCCAGAATGTCATAGTGAAAATGGCAGAAGTAGGATCAGAACTGAAATCTGATTGATTCTAAAGTTCTTCCTTCCCAATGAATTTTCTCATTAGTTGCTTGTATCTTCCTAGGTAGAGACATTCAATGGGATGTTTACCTCTAAGGCAATATTCAACCATGCTCTATTTATATCAAAAGAAAGAGAACAAAAGTGTAGAATAATATGGTAAACATCAACTTTGAAAATAACTCAAATATGAGATTATTCTTGCTTGTCTTATTACCTCCAGATGGCCTCCCCTAACCATAAAGTAAATAAAAACTCTACCTTCAAAATTTCAAATTTTAATAGCTAGTCATGTACATTTGCAGAGTATATCACAATTATATAAACTAAAACCTCATATCTGTTTTCAATGAAAGCTCTTCTAGATGCAAATACATACTAAATTGCAATGAGAGGAAAACTATAAAATATCTCACCTCTTTTCCCAAGATGGTATTAATAAGAAGGACCCACTTATTCTAAGGTATCTTTGTTACTTCTAAATATTCAATACAAATAAAATCTTAGAATTAAAATATTTTCAGAACTAGAAAGTCAAAATATAGCATGCCTGTTACTAAAATGTGATCTTTAAAAATTAATTCCATAAAAATATTTTGTGATATTTGTAGTACTTTATTTTTCCAAGAAAAATACTTACTTGAATTGCAGGCTGCATGGTCATCTATATTGAAATGAAACTGTTATTCTATAAACAGAACAAAATATTAACATACAAACAATGGTAGTTTTCCTACTGCCCCAAACTCCCAAGTTACAAGATTTAGGAATGTACTTTACTCTCCTCTTTGAACACCTAAAACATTCTCTTTTAGAGGCAGAGTTTGGTTATAAAAGAATTCAATAATGACTCCTTGTTTCATACATCATAAGGATACTTCTCACTTGAAAGAGAAAAACCTGAAACATGCTTTAATACCTTGTTTCTGGCCCTAGTGTCAAAGTAATTGTTCAGGCAACTGGCCAATAAAATATAATTAACAATAAAACTTGGTTCATATGAAAGTCCCCCAGAATTTTACTTTCCTCTGTAAACAAAAATATAATGTAAATATAAATATCACAAAATTGATCATTGAAATTCAAGCATTTTTAATCACATCTTTATAGATGATCCTATAACATTGTATATGGACTTTGTAGAAAGTTAAAAACTTAACTATAAGCTTTTTCTCCTAGACAATAAGGTAGTAAAGAAAACTGTCAATTTTATCTGTGAAACAATAATACTCAATCCATTCCTATAATAATTTTTCAAGCACAAAAAACAAAAGGAACACCAATTTCAGCTCTAAATCATTGTTCTTAAAATCTACAAGACAAACTTTAACAAATTCAACTAAGTTAATGCAATTCTTTTACATGTTTTCAGGGAGAAAATAAGTGAAAGACTTAAAAACACTCAATAATATATACTAAATAAAACAGAATTATTGTTTATAGCAATATAAACTAGTCTTATTGGAAACTATCACTAACACATGCTAAGAAAAAAATATAAAGCTAAAATGCTGTGAAGGAAAAGTTATTTACTCTTCTGAGCTGTATCTGACACATCTCATGCACAGTGTCAAGTATACGTACCACTTTCCTTTCAGGAACATTTCTTCTGGTACCAAAGTTGAACTTAAGCTAAACCTAACTGAAGATCCTAATAGTACATCACATTTTCTTTGTGGGAAGGCAAAAGACAACAGAATGTCCTTTTTGATGTCATTTTTCCTTCTCTCTACCACTGTAAAAGGCCAAAGTACAAGTGAGCATTGCTAATGAGCTTGTTATGCTTCCCACGAGCTAATTCAGTGGGGAATACATTTTCCTTTAGCATAAATAATCCTTTGTCCCCAACAAAGACCCACAGTAAGAAGCTTCAGAGACCATTTTTTAAAAATGCACCACAGAAGCTGCTCCTATTAAAAATGGAGTTCCACATAATCAGACAAGAGCTCTAACAGTTGGAACTGCCAACCCCAAACAAAAGAAAGCCTAAATTATAAGGCGTGTGCAAATCAAGAACAGTGACACATTCACAAAGGAGCTATCACAAGAATGTTTAGTAGTTGCACTTTTATGGAAAATTCAAAAAAAAAATAGTTTTATGAAAGAAATAAAGAATGTGTGCACAACATTCAATCACTTGAACCTTAGCACAAATCTTCTATGTCTCAAGGCATTCTTGTATAACAGAACTACCTTTAAAATAACAAAAATATAACCATCTGGATTACTTTTTAAAAGAAATTTTTAATAGTTCTCAGACAAGTTACAATGTATCCACATATATGAAAAGCTATTTATGTACATCAATATATGCTTTTATTGACAAAATTTATAAACTGTGGAGATTATTTAATCATCAATTACTTAATGACTACTTACTACATTCCAGATACATTGAGCCAATTTTTGGTACATTACAATCATTCACTATTCTTTCTAGACCATTTATGTGTCTCAAGAATTTAATATCAAGAGGAGCTTCTTGGTTAGCTCCAGCATTATAACCACAACTCTTACTTTTCACTCATTTTATAAAACTATTTTTCTCATTTCTATCTTTCCCCTAAAAGTCTCAATCTTAATTTTTTCATATAAACCAATTATACTGAAATAGTAACACTTCATTTTTGGAGCTACATCTTAATTAAAAACTTACTGGTCTTATTTGGCTTTTGTTTTTGTCTTTTTGTCTTTTTTAGAAGCCAATTTCAATTCTTTATCAACCTAAGGAAGTCTTTTCCCTTACACTGAGAGTAAAAAAAGAAAGAAAACACTCATGTGACCAAAACCAAACTACACTACTCTAACCCTGATGGGAACCTTTCAAAACAAGACAAACATATGTGTAGATTGTAAGTTAAGAACACTATACTTAACTTTTTAAATCTGGGGAAAACATTAGAAAACATTTTATGTGCTGTCCACCTGAAATTTAACCAGGATATATGTCTAGCCCAGTCATCCTAAAAAGTGTCAACCAAGAGGTACTCAAAGAGTATTTGTTGTAAGCCTCTTCACTATGATTTGACTTCAGTTCATGAGAGAGAAAGCAAATTTATAGAACAGATACTTGGTTCCATCACTGTAGGCTCTTAAGCTGAGTATACTTTCATTCTTCTGCCATGTTCTAAAATATGGCAGGCAGAACTCAATGTGTCATGGTTCAACCCTAATACAAATTTGGGCTCAACCAGGAAGACTGGTAAAACAACAAATAAATAAGGTAAGTTTCTTCAGGAAATAATAATATCAGTGACACATATCCATTCGACACTCAGCCACCAGAATATTACCAGGACACATAATCTGCAAGCATATGACAAATGCCAAAGCTGGAACAGTGGTGGAACACTGTTTTTTTAATACTGGTTTATATGCCATACATATGTCAAAAAATAATTTCATCATGTTTGCTTCATTTGGAAAAACAGTTGAAGAGCATATGCTTCCTGATTTATGCAGAAAAAGTTTTAAAGTCTCAGCTTTAAATTTTTAAGTTAAATTATTTTCTAATTGCCTAAGAGATTAAATAGAAATGCTGTATCTGTACCAAACATATTTCATACATTTTTCAAATGTGTACTAGCATAACTCACCATAAAGACAGGACTTTGGTAGTAGAAAAATCCAGACACATCTGGTTTTAATTCCAGGTCCAGCATATACTAGCTATATGACCATGGTGTAGTTAACTTCTCATCTGAAAAATATCACCACCGCCTTTATATGGCTGATATAAAAATAAAATGAGCTGAAACATATAAAGTACCTGACATACAACTAGCATTTAACAAATGAGTTATTATTAATTCTGTGATGAGATATATAGTTCATTTAATATAATTTATAAAAAGATAAAATAAGACTAATAATACTCAGACATCCTTAAACATAATTTGGAAAGCTTCTTTTACTAACAAAAAAAATAAATATGCTTATAAGTGAAAGTAAAAGCTTTAAAATTCCGACATCATAACTGGAAGTCGGAATTTGTACTTAAAATTCTTAAGTTAAATTAGAATAGGTCTTCAGGATTTTTTTTCTAAACATAGGTCCTTTGCTCTACTTAGCCTTATTTCTAGTGCTAGCACTCTTCAGGCTATATCTTATTTCATGTGGCATACATCATTCACATATTCAACAAATGTTTATTCACTCCCTTCATTGAACTAGGCAACACAGCTAAGAGAAACAGTGGTGACCATAGCAACCATATATAATATACCAGTTGGGAAGACTGAAAATAGCAAATACACAAATTAATGCATAATGTTAAATCATAATTGAAGGAAAGTACAGGGTCCCTCAGGAGAGAAAAACAGCAGGGGCTACTTTAGACTTAAACTGAATGAAATGGTTTTGCTGGAAGAAAAGCATGAACTTCAAGAATGGTAGGAGTGGTAAAGAAAGGAGGAAGACAATCAGGAGTGGTGGCTCACACCTATAATCCCAACAATTTGAGAGGCAGAGGCAGGAGGATGGCAAGTTCAGGGCCAGAGGCAGCCTGTCTAATTTAGCAAACCCTGTCTCAAAATAAAAAGTAAAAAAGTGGACTTCAGAGTGTAGTGCAGTGGTAGAGCACTTGCAAAGCATTCATGAGGCCCTAGGTTCAATTCCCCAGTACTGCAAAAGAAAGGAAAGAAAAGGAAAGAAAAGGAGAGGAAAGGAAAGGAAAGGAAAGGAGGAAGGAAGAAGCTGGGTTTGGTGGCACACACCTGTAATCTTAGCACTTGGGAGGCTGAGGCAGGAGGATCAACTCAAGTTCTAGGACAGCCTAAGCTACAAAGTGAGACCTTGTCTCAAAAAGGAAGGAAGGGAGGGAGGGAGGGAAATGAAAGGGAAGGGAAGGAAGAGAAGGAAAGGAAGGAGAGCAAAAACAACAGAGCCTATAGGAACTGAAACAGAGAACAGCCTGGAGGCAGAAATAGGAATCCTCTGCTGTAAGCAGTTCTGTGATAAATGATTGTGAATGAGCTAGAATCTGACAGTGTCTCTGCTGGAGAGAAGTGGAGGATTTGATATATGCTGCATTTTGCACACACAGTCAAAAGGATTTGGTGATGGTCAGAGATAGAGGCATAAAGAGTCAAGAATGATTCCTAGACTCTAGCTTAAGCAACCAGGCAAAGAGATAGTGGTAGCAATAGTGAGAATGACGGCAGACTGACAAAAAAAAAAAAAAAAAAAAAAAAAAAAAAAAAAAAAAAAAAAAAAAAAAAAAAAAAAAAAAAAAAAAAAAAAAAAAAAAAAAAAAATATATATATATATATATATATATATATATATATATGAAGCAGGGAACACAGCATAGGTAGGTCAAGAATGCTGTGTTTTAATCATGCTTTAAGACTTTAAAGACATTCAAGTAGAAATGTCAGGTGGGAAGCTGGAAATACTAGAAATAAGAAGAAAGTTCAGAAAGAGAGAGAAATTATCAGCAAATATTTGAGAGGTAAAGTCACGGGAAATAATGGAATCATCTGAAGAAAATGGAGAAGGAAGTGACAAAAGTCTAAGAAAAAAGACCTGTGAAAATCCAGCAGTTACATGAGAGGATTCAGCAAAGGAGACAGAAGAAATAGTCAAAGAGATGCCTCATTGAGTCAACTAATCCAGGTGTGTAACTTTTTTGATCCACATCTTTCTAGCAGCACTCCCTGATTGGCATGAATTAATTCTGATTATTTCTTTAGCTCTTGAATTCATGTAGATTTCTCCTAATCACTCACATGTATGATGTCTGCACTATTCTGAGTCAATCCTGAACATTTCCTGTCCAAGTATAAATTCCTTGATTGCTGCTGGACACAGTATTGATAGAAGGATTTAAAATGAAGTTCAAGAAATTGATGTGGTGAGACAAACATTAAAATTTCTAGGAAAAGTGGGTTGTCTCCCTTCTCTACATGCTTCTGCTATAGAAGGAAAATGACAGCAGAACTTAGGAAGTAGGCACACACAAAACAGATGTCTGGAGGAACTTTTTAATATTATTATTTACTGTGTGATCTGAATTGATACATGATTTTGCCTCTCACTTGATATGTCCAAAGTAAAATACACACAATGATTACTAGCCAAAGTACCAGCAAGTTAAGTGAGTGGCCATATTTACCAGAGGACTCACTTAAAAAAAAAAAAAATGACTAGGGCTGGTGTGTAGCAGCAGTTATGAGAGGAGAGGATAGAATAGCTATGCCAAGGGGCAAGGATTCTGACCAGTGTGCTACTCAGGAATTCATCTGACTGCACCAGAGGACTCATTTTTATTACATTTTAAACTCCACCAGATTGAATAATGACCCCCCAAAATGTCTACACCGTAATTCCCAGAACCTACAAACATGTGCCTACAAATATGTGTACAAGGCAAAAGGGACCTAGCAGAAGGATTAAATTAAGGACCCTGAAAGGGGAGATTATCCTGGTGTACCCAATGTCATCACAAGAATCCTTATGAGGGTTGCAGAAAAGCAAGTCCTAAAGGGAATGTGAGGAAGGGAGCAGAGAGAAAGATATCATGATGGGAGAGTCAGAGAGAGAGAGTTGAGATGCTACACTGCTGGCTATGAAGGTGGAGAGAGGAGCCAAGGACCACAGGAGCTTGTTAAAAGCCAGAAAAGGCAAAGAAGTGGACTCTCTCCTGGAGGTTCCAGAAGGAACACGGCCCTCCCGACACCTTTTTTAGCACCATTAAGACTCTGACTTCTGACTCCCAAACTGTAAGGTAAGTCCGTGTTGTTTAAAATCACTGTGTGAATCCTGGGCCTTGGAGGGCTGAGGCAAGAAGATCCAGAGTTCAAGGCCAGACTGGGCTATGTAGAGAGAGACCTTATCTTGTAAATAAATACATAAGTTTGTTGAAATGTGTTATAGTAGTAATGGGAAACCAAGACATACCTTAACTGAAAGGAAGATTTTCCCCAAGAGACAGAACATTTGATCCAGAGAAAGTAATAGGTATGCAAAACATGACAAGAAGATGTAGCTACCCCAGAATGTTGAAGCATCAAGGAAAAGGGGACTAGCTGTGTATGACATCCAAAAAAAAAAAAAAAGACAGCAGCAAAACTGATAAGTAAAACCCACTGTGAGTGCTGTGTGTTTGCCTACTGCTGTCATCATCATTATCAAATGGTCCTGCCTTTACCTTTGTATGATTCATCTACTTATTCATTCAAAAAAACTTTTTTTTTCCGATACTAGAGGGTTGGACCAAGGCCCTTTCACATGCTAAGCAAGTGCTCCATGGCAGACCTGCACCCCTAGCACTCCTCCCTCACTCTTTTATTTTTATTTTGATACAGGTTGTCTGTGGCTGCAAACCTACAATCCTCCAGCCCAGCCTCCCACATTGCTGAAATTACAGGTATGCACCACAGCACCCAGGCTCATTCATTTAAATCTTACAAAGGTTTCCTATGCGCACTGTCTCAGAACAGCACCAACATTCACCATGTTACCAAGGCATCCTTGATTCCTTCCTCTCCCACTCTCCACCTTTCTCCTTATACCTACCTATTCTCCATCAAAATAATCAATGACTCGATCTTGTTTGTACTTCCACATTTTCTTTTTAATATCTATGACCACTCCTCTAATTCAAGCTATCATCTTTCTCTAGATTTACTAAAACAGTAACCCTTTTTCTCTCCTTGCCTTGCAATCTTCCAACCTATTCTTCAAGTACTGTAGTCACAGTGAGCCTCCACAAACTCTCGGAAGGACATGTTACTATTCCTCTGTTTGAAACCCTTCATGGCTCTTTTTACCCTTCAGAACAAAGCCTAAGTTTCTTAACAAAGCCAGCAAAGGCTTATACAAGCTCTGTCAGCCCCATCTCTTGATCCTTATACTATAGCCATACTGAACTGCTTTTTAGATCCTTTGAGCCCCATGCTTCCGCACCTCTAGTTCTTTGCACATGCTGATCCATGGAATACTTCCTCCTCTCCTCCAGACTCACTGTTGCTATCCATCCTTCTGAATCAATTCCTCCAAAAGTCTCCCCCGAACAAGCTCCCCTCCCTGAACCAACCTCCTTATATATAATATGTAATATGCCTCCAATTATACTGTACCCTATGCTTTTTAAAGTGAGATCTTTAAGTGGGTAACATTTGCTATCTCTTCTACTTCTTTGTTAAAAATCAAAACTATGGTAAGCATGGCAGTACACACCTGTAATCTCAGCACTTGGGAGGCAAAGGCAGAAGGTCTCAAGTTCAAGACCAGCTTGGGCTACATAAAGACCCTGTCTCCACAACTAAAACCACAGAAATTAGTACTAAATTAGTAATGGAACTTTTTCCAAATACAGTAAGTATACATATCACTAAAGAAAATGTGAAATAAATATAAATCCATGGTTCATTTGGAGAAAATGCAGTTTCAATAGCAAATGAAGACTTTTAAGAGCAAAATAAGATTTTCACAGTTTAATAAAATATCACATCATTTTCAAAATATAGAGATTATTCATTTGTTGGTAATCTTTGGTTTTTTATTTGAAAATTTCCTCTTACAATGTTTGGCAGGGATTTAATCTGAATAACTTATTTCATATTAGAATTTTTAGTGTGCCAAAATTTTGTGGGATGCAAAAAATTTTTAAACAAACTTAAGATCAGTTCACCTTTACCTATACATAGTGGACTAAAGGACTGCATCAGAAATATAAAGTACACTAGTATAAGGAAATGTAAGAACAATATCTAATTGTCCACTAACAGAAAACTACTCAAATCACTTATGGGACACTCACACAGTGGACTTATTGAGCCACTTGAAAGAATAGGATAGAGCTATATCCACTGATATCAAATGACTTGTATTATGTGAACAAAAGCAATCTGTAAAAAAAAAATGTGTGTGTGTGTGTGTGTGTGTGTGTGTGTGTGTGTGTGTATTATGTCAGTGAGATGATGGTGTTTTTCTAAATTACAAGTGTATGTAAAAAACAATTTCTGAACATAAACTTTTTTCAACAACTAATTTTATTTTTGAAATCAAAAATATAAACCTGTCAGGGGCTAGCAGAGTGCTTGCCAAGCATGTATGAAGCCCTGGGTTCAATCTCCAACACCACTCCCCCCTAAAAATATCATATATATGTGTATATATACACATGTATATGCGTACATGTATATGTGTGTCCATGCATATGCATGTACATAGGGAAAATAAAGTCAATGTGTTTACCACTCTATATAAAATAAGCTCTTCACCACAGCTAATATTATACTTCTAATAATAAATTCATGTTGTGTGATAGTAAGCAGAAGTCTCTGCTAGCACTTCAGCAATATCCAGCATATGATTGATAGTATAATACTACAAATTCCTATGATGCTTTCAGCAGCAAAGATGAAATTACATTTAGTGTATCTGCTACATTTCATTACATTCTAGTTCTTGGGAAACATGGAGTTCATTTATGAAATACATAATAATTTTCCATTAACCTAAACACCCGACTCTGTAACAGTGTAATAAAATGAGAAAACTTTTGAATTTTTAGAGACACTAAGGAAATACAATTGATTATTGAATCTTGTAAACATTATTTCTGAGGCATTTCTCTAGCACAAATTCTAATTACAAATAAAGAAACTCAATATGAGATAAACTGACTGGAAGTCTCAAGTTTCCTATTCTCTCAATCCAATATATATCATATCACACAATTCATTAGGTATGTAAAGGCATATCTAATCAAAGTATGGAAAGTAATAAGAAAGTAAAATGCATACATACATTACTGCAGGAAAGTAATATACAATAATGTTGTAGACATTAACTTTAATTCTTTACTTTCCTCTACAGCAGTTTGAAAAAAAATTACTAAAGTAACTGAAACTTTCTCCCTTGCCTCCAAACTTGAGATATGACCAAAAAAGTGGCTACTTAGCAAAAACATAATGAATAAAAAAACCTAAATAGAAAATATAAATCAGGAAGCATTACTTCTGAGCTAATTCCCAAATATCAATGGACTCATTTCGTTTTTTATTAATAGCATATAATTGACATTATTCTCTCATCATGCTTTTGTTTACCATTACAAGCTATTTCTCACTATTTTTTAATTTATAAAGAATTCAAATTAACCCATGCCATAGCAGAGATGGCCAAACAAGCAAGTCTGGAGAAGTTGCTTAATGTTAATAATATAGTACAAGAGTAGAGTCATATAGAA
>VMDO01001152.1:154545-227944 GCA_007922755.1 Pedetes capensis
AGCAACTTGGTGGCAGGATTACTAAGAAGTTTAACGATAATACCAATGAAGCACCTAGAACACTGTACCTGGTACATTCTAGGTAATAATGCATTTGATAAATAGCCATACAAATGTTTACTATATTCCAAATATGATTTTAAGTGCTTGACACATATTAATCAATGAATGAAAAGCTATCACTACTCTGGTATTATCTTCACCTTCTGCTTCTCCCCACATGTACAGATAGTTTGTAATTTTTAATCCAAGTTAAAAAGCATAAAAAAGTAATAGCTATGTATCAGGCACTGTACTAGTTATATGGGTTATTTCTTTTAATCCTCACAACAACCCTTCCATCAATAAAGTAGGCACTATTATTAACCGTCTTTTACAGATTAGAAAATTTAGGCTTAGAAAGATTAAACAACTTGCCTACGGTCACACACCTGGTAAAGTCTGATTTCAGACTTCACATGCTGAGTAACTCTACTAAAGAGAAATGCTACTTTTAGTGCAATGTCAAAATAGGAGGCATCTAGGATTCAATGTCATTTGGCTTTCATTAACAAGTCAGATACCTGTATCAGGACCTACACCAAAAGATTTCTCATTAGTTTCCTTACGAAGGGAATCTAAGTTGACGAAAATTCGAAATACTAATAATGACGTAGGTGTCAAAAGAGGTCATCAGACAGAAGTTCGCAAACTGCTTATCTTTTGAGAGTAGTTATTAACACACTCCACACAGGCTAAGCAAAACCCAAACTCTGACCTAGACGGAGCCTGAAAAAAAAAAAAAAAAAAACCCACCTCCTCACTTAATAAAGACTGGTAGTACAAGGCATTCTAAATTTATACGATTTGATTCCTTGATTTTTAAAAGATTAGGACACAAGAAGAGGTGACTGCATCGGGAAGCATGCTCTCTAAATTGTTCCTCCGACTTCCAGAGCAATCTGCAAGCCTTCCCTTTTCTTTTGCAAGCCTTCCTCAACCAGTTCTCCAAACTGAAGGTTATGGTGGTAAAGCATTATCCAAAGTCTCCTTTAATATTCCTCACCTTGCTCCCTAAGTCTGGGAGATCTAAGCCCTGAAGGACCTGGACAGTACAAATAGGGAAGCGACTATAACGCCTGCTACAGGGCAAGATAACTGTGTGTCATTCTCTTTCCTGGGTCAGTGACTTCATACGTTTCCGAGGATGATGATAAAGAATCAAGTGACCCTCTCTGTGCCGGGCCCTCGGAGGCGAATTGTGCCTCTGGACACCCTACACTCGCTTCAGTCTCTGATTCTTTTGGGGATTCTAAGGCAGGGCGATTAGCGCCTCCACACCCCTTCTCCAGCCTAGCAAGCTCTCAGCCGCTGCGCCCCTCCCCGCTGCCCACACACACCTGTTGCCCCTCTCCCGCATCAGGGCAGGCAGAAAGCAAACATAATTTTACCTTGACGGCCCCTGGAACCAATCAGAGCACACGGCTCCCGCAGCCAGCCAATCCCAGAGCTTCTTTGATCCCGCAGCTCGGAGTCCCACCCGAAACTCCACTTCGACCAGGCAGACCGCGGGCTGCTCCGCGAGGCCTCAGGCTGCGGGGCAGGAGACCCGAAGGGTGTGTAGAATTTCACGAGGAAGAGAGAACGCGAACAAGGAAGTCGCTCACCAGCCCAGGCGCGGGAGGGCCACTTCTCCCTGCCGCGCTACACCTCGGCTCAATCTGTGCCGTGCTGGCACGCCCCTGACCAACTGCTGCCTCCCCGACCTCTGGGTTCGCCGCGCTGTGCCGCCGCCTGTTTCGAAGGGGCCAATGAGAGTGAGGGGGCGGGGCCTCTACGCTGTTCCTGCAGCGCAAGACTGCTGCTCTCTGTGATCAGGGCGCCTCCCACTTCACCTCCTGGAGTATCAGAGTTTTGGTGGCCCAGGCCCGCTTTTCACTAAATGAGAAAGTATCTTAGGAACAGAACAAGCATTCCCCTCTGGTCCAATAGTGACAGCGACACTTCCTGCTTGTTCTGCTAGGCAGGGGAGGTGAATGAACCTTGCCTCTGAGGACTGCTTCTTAGCATCCCGAAATGTTGCTGGGGAGAGTTGAAGGGCCTTTCCCTGAGTTTTATCCGGATCTGTTAAGTCTTTCCCAACCGCAGTTCCACTCATGTCCTGGCGGCGCCATGACTTCCAGAGACACAAACTAACCCCATAGGGATGGAAGTCCTAAAGAAGTCTTTCAAAGAGAGGTCCTTCTATCCCTGGGTGTAGGAGATGGAGAGGAATGCTGTAGCTCTAGGTCACAACTAGAAGCAAAAGGAGGATGTTGTCTCTTCCTTTTAAGAACCATGCGAATTAGGGGGAGCAGAGACTGGATGTCAAAGCAACAATGTAACAATGTAATTGTTACAATGTAATGATAGATCCCGGGCTGGGATTTAGCTCAGTTGGTAGAGGACTGCGCTGCAGTCTCTAAGGTCCTGAGTTCAATTCCCAGCACCCCAAAAATGGGAGAAGGGCCTGGCAATCCACTCCCAAGGCAATCCCAAAATAGCCATTGAAAACCCTATGAGGGTGGCTATGAGTTGGATACCGACTTGACAGCACCTAACAACAACAACGATAGATCCGTGATAATTCTTAAGTGTGAGTTGTAAATGTGGGGGAAATTACTCTCTGAAAGCTAAGAAGCCTGTATGCTGGCCCCGGACCTTACTCTCCTGTTGTTACCATTGAGAAATCTCATCACCTCCGTGGTGCTTAGTTCACCATCTCTAAATTGTGGGCATTGAGCTGAAATGATGGTCTCTCCAGCACTTACTTCTTCATTTACTCAACACAAACAATGAAACAGACCATTATTTGCTGAAGAAACTAAAATGAAGAAGACAATCTCAGCCTTCAAATAGCTCAGCAGCATGGATATCAAAGGCTAAATGGAAGTCTGTGGAAGTCTGTGAAAGGGGCAACACCTAACAGTCTTGGAGGATGATGGTCAGAGGCTTGAAAGGAGCTGATTCTTGAAGGATAAGAATCTGCCAGAAAGGAGGAGTAATTACAAGAAAGGAATGATTTCCAGGCAGAGAGAACAACAAATGCTGGAGATGTGGAGACACATGGAGTGTCCTGGAAACGGCAGCTTTGAATAACCAAAGACTGAATATAGGGAGACATCAATCTGGAGGCATGGCTTCATAGGTACTAAGGAATGTAGATTCCTTCCTGAAGGCAGTCGGGATGATATAAGGAAGGAATGGTGTGACCCCAATTGTGTTTAGGGGGGAAATCACTTTCAAGGATTTTTGAAGAAGGGAGTAAGACAGGTGGTCAGTCCAAAAATTTAAACACAATTACCCAAACTAGCTGAGAAGAAGAAGGAGGAAGAAGTGTCTGCAAATACCTAAGAGGGAAACGTATCTGCTCTTGGTTATTATATATTGGTGAGACTGACCTAAAGAATACGAGGAAAACAAGCTACAAGGGTAAAATAGCACATTTTAGCTTGGGGTGTGGTCAGTTAGAAGTGTGGGAGGAACCTGTAAATACAGATGTTCAGATGATGTTTGGAAACTTAGGTTTAAAGCTACTTAAATTTGTCTCTGAAGGAGGTATGGATTTGAGAAATCAATTCAAAACATATGGAACATTTGCTCACTGATCAGTTGCTGTATCCTAACTACCAGGGATCCTGCTCTCACAGGATTCTGAAGTGAGTGAATGGAGGTGGTCACTACAAGCTGACATACTTTTGTGGTAATTGAACTTGATGCCAAACAGTAGTTGCTCCTTTTTTTACTGAAGTCAATCCCAGAGCACTTTGCTGGCTATGAATGCAGTAGACATTCACAAGACCTGTTCAAATCAACCTGTTTCCTAGTATTTCTATTTATATACCACCTCATTTAGCCAAATTTTTAGTTGAGTTCAGGCTTTAAGTCGGATCTGTGGAGCCCTGATATCAAAATATGTACACTTCTCTATGGAATCTTCATCAGTAAATTGTGGTTCAATCCCCAGTTCTGCAAAAATCAAAACACAGAATAAGTAAATTATGCTGCGCAGATCCTGTTTGATGAATCATTAGTTGTCAATAGTTCTTTATTTTTTTTCTTACATGCATACCATGTGCCTAAATATTTGAATACTGCTTATTAAAAATTGAAACCATGCTATATGAGGTATGTACACATATACCGTTCACATACATCATTTGATATTTTTAAACTGTTTATTTAAACTGTCCCAGCAGGGTATTTTTATACTTATTTTCTTTTTATTCTCATTGCCTATTTGGTTATAAAAATCTAAGGCAGTGTGGTAGCACATGATCTATACACAGGAAATCTGTGCAAACCATTCCTCTTTAAGCCCATATTCTAAATATGGGACTGGGTGAGGAATTCCCTTCTAGAGTCTTTGATTTTTGTTGCTTTTCTCTATTTAACTTTATATAAAGTTTCCTTTGTTTCTTTCTCAAATTCACTTTTACATTAATTCCCAGTTACTACCCTATCCCCAAAGCACACTGACCATCTTACATACCTTGATTTTAACACTGCAATTAGAAATTAAGGGTTCCATCTAATAACCTGCAGTTTACTTTCATGTGTAGGCTTTCTAATTGGTGGTTAGGTTAATAGTCATGTTTTAAAGATTATATCTTTACTTGAAATTGGCATAGTTGTAACATGCAAAGTAAGACTTACCAGTTTGCTTCCATCAGATGGTAAAGCCTATTATTTCTGATTTCCCATTTGTGAATATATGTTCCACTTTAAGAAAGCTCCATGTTTGGAAGTATAAATTTTAAAAATTAGTCACATTATGAATAATCATTCATCTGACTAAAAAGCTCTCTAGGATACAGACAGGTCTCTAAAAACCACACAGTCTTTGGACAATGAAATAAGATTTGGCCTTGTCACAGTCCCACAAGAATGTTTGTATTGCTTAAAATACACTATAATTGTTAATTTTTGTTTTGCTTATGGTTGGTTTCTTCTTTTGCTCTTCATTTTGTTGTTGCTGTTGTTATTGTTTTATGCATATTTTTAATGCTTTGACATTATTGTCAGCATATGGACTGTGTTTTGTGTAAAGTGCTCGATGAAATCTTTGGGTAATAGAGGTCTCTGCTCACAATTAAACTACACATTCAGCAGATAATCTGTTGAGACTAAATTACATGAAAACAATACTAAAGTCTATATCAAAGGAATGCTACCAATTTTTATTAACAAACATTATGTATAAGTAATTCAACAATATGAAGTCTTTTAATAACAATTATGTTTAATACTAAAATATTGTGTTAGATCTATGTAATAGGTTAAATACTGTCCTCCATCTGGGAGCTCAGCATATGACCTTATTAGGAAATAGTATCTTTGCAGGTGTAATTAAGTTAAAGATTGAGATGAGAACATACGGATTAAGATGGGCCCCAAATCCAATGAGAGCTCCTTATAAGAAGCAGAAAAGGATAGATGGGCACATGTGCCTACATGTATGTACATGTACGCATACACAGTGACGGTGAAATCTGTGTGAAAACAGAGACAGAGATTAGTGTTATGCAGCCATAAACCAAGGGATACTGTGCTCCAGCAGAACTTGGAAGAAGCAAGAGAAGATTCTTTTCTAGGTACTTTGGAGGGAGCTTGGCTCTACTAATACCTTGATTATAGACTTCTGGCCTCCAGTACTGTAAAAGAATAAATGTCTGTTGTTTTAGACTGCCAAATTTGTGGTAATACAGAAGACACAGGACACTAATACAGTCTATATCTGGAGAGAGAGGGGAAAAAAATCTAACAATACAGGAAGAATGACATCATTGAGACATACTCCCCATTCCTCCACTTCATCTATAAGATGTGGTCACAAACAGTAGCAGTGTAGCCCATGCCAGGCTCTCATGGAAGCTGTTATCTCAAATTGGTTTATCATCCAAGTATCATCAAGTTTCTATCACATTTAGTTATATGTGATAGAAAAAATCCTCCAACTCATTTAAGGAAAAGGGAGGTGGATATATTGGCTCATGTATTAAAAATCCTAGGATAGAACTCTCAAACTTCAGGCAAAGTGTGATCTAAGATTTCAAATACCATCACCAGAATCCAAGCTCTGTTGATTCTGCTTTTCATGTTAGTATTTTTCTAGGATTTTCTCTGGTGGCAAGATGGTTTCCAGAAGTTATAGTTCTTCATTCTCTTAGGTTCAAGTCTACCTCAATAAAGTGAATAGTTATGCTCAGGTTAGAAGACACAAAGTAGGTACTTCAAAAAGAATTTAACATGGACCTGGTTTTCCAGGAAATGGAATAGCTAAGAAAATAAACAAGAACAGACAAAACAACCCAAAGATGAACAGCAGTAGGAAGTTACCACATATATAGGGCTTGGAAGTTCAAAAAAGGAGTTCAGAAGCCAGGGCCCTGGGCACTAGGGAAGAGGTGCCCAGTAGGACTGACTGGGACCACATATGAGATATAGTCTTTACAGTCTTTACCAGAGGTGCCATCTGAGACAGAGAGAATGAAGAAGAACTATCCTATCTTTTCCCACCTTCCCCTCTTCCAATCTTCTACCAACACCTTCCATTGATTGAACCTAGCCAGAGCCAGCTGACAGGATGTTAAGTCCTCCTCCCAGTCTGAGCAGAGGAGGGAAGGGATCTGAACACAAATAGAATATATAGTTAGGTTTTTGCTATGACGATACTGTAAAACAAAGAGCAACCAGCTCTCAGTGGCTCATGAAAATAAACTTTGATTTATGTTGTCTTGGGAATCTATAAGTTAGCTCATGGTGAGGGGGGCAGATGCCGCTTCAAGATGTAGGTTTAAGTGTGTTCCTTCTGTCTTTCATTCAGGGACTTGCAGTTTCCAGGACGTGCTATTCTAACGGCAGGTGGTAGAGGTGCAAAGAGCAGTGAGCAGAGACATATGATGTTTCCCAAGGCCTTGGCTCTGAACTGGCACACTGTCACTTCCACCCACATTCCATAGCCCAAGTGAGCCACATAGGCAAGCCCAACACCAGCAGGAAGGGATGTACATTCTGCCCACTCTTGTAGGCACTGAAAATGTACAAGGTGAAGGCTGAGTATATACCTCTGTCACAGGTCAAAGGTGAAGAACTTGGGACAATACTACAGTACATGTGGTCATATGACTGACACTGCTTGCCTCCTAAAAATATCCCAAGCAAAATATCTAATTTTCTTTAAATAATTCTTATATCCGATTCTAAACCCATCACTGTGACCCAAAATGTGTGATAGCGATTCCTGAATCACACTGACAACCTGGGAGCTGAGGGTGGAATCTACTTCACCCAAAACACATGTACCATGTGACAGCAAGGTGAGGGGATCCCCTGAGGAAATTTGAGTTTGTTTGTTTGTTTGTTTGTTTTTCCATACTGAGGGGATGAACCCAGGGCCTTGTTCGTGCTAGGCAAATGTTTTACCCCTGAGGTGCTTCCTAGCCTCTTTTTAATTTTTATTTTGAAACAGGGTCTTGCTAAGTTGTACAGGATGCCTCTGGCTTCAAACTCATGGTCCTCCTATGTCAGCCTTCCAAGTCTCTGGGATTGCAGGCACCCACCATGCCCATCTGGAAATTCAAGTACTCTTACCAAAAGTAAAGGCAATGGATTTCTGGATATCCAAAAAATAACAGATATCTACTATAGCCAGCTAACACCCAAATACGATATATGACAATTTACTAAATTGGTTTAAGCAAATACAGAACTCTAGGAAATGCATGTTATCTGAAAGCCTAGACTTTAGGCAGAAGCAGGAGATAAGACTGCAGTGGGACCAGATGGTGAAGGGTCTCACTAGCTAACTCCTCTGCCAAGGGATTAAGTTGTGCTGAACTCAATGAGACACATTTAATGGGGATAGAAGGTCATCCCATAGGCAGATTTACATTTTCGGAAGAGATCACTTTAATGATATTGTGAAAGATAATCCATAAAAGTACGTATCAAAGAAAGAGACCCTTCTTTCATGGCAGTTATAATTTGTATTTCATTCTTATGTACTTATTTCTTGTCTGTCTACTTTGTTGTTAGCTGTTAGGTGCTGTAGAATCGGTATCCAACTCATAGCAACCCTCATAGGGTTTTCAATGGCTGACTGTTTGGGGATTGCCTTGAGAGTGGATTGCCAGGTCCTTCTCCCATTTTTGCGGTGCTGGGAATTGAAGTCAGGACCTCAGAGAGTGCAGTGCAGCACTCTACCAACTGAACTAAATCCCAACCCCTGTCTACTTTACTAGATTGTAAATTGCATGAATCTAATACACTAAAATTCAAGAGATATTTAGAAATAAGTGTCTAAATAATATTTAGAAATAAGACACCAGTAATACCAGTTTATGACAGTCAATTTATTAGAAATAATAATAGCTACCATTTATTGAGTGCTTAGTATTGGCACATGCAGCCAAATAAATTCCTTTTGAAATAGTCAAGCTAAATCTTTACACCAAATCTGTTAGGTAGGAATAGTATATTGTCCACTTTTTGCAGATAAGGAAACTGAGAGTTAAAGAATTTTTTGAAATATGAGGGGTTGGGGGGTCACAGTTAATCAGTGGCAGATCTGCCTCTGTGATATACTCTTATCAATGATATGCATTTTTCAACCATAAAGCTGGATTCTGCCATATTCATGCATATGATATCTGATTTCAACTTTTTACTGTGCTTTTATTGGTTGCCTTGATCTTTGGATTTTTCTTAAAGTCTAACAAAAATACTCCCAGAAAAAAGTCCATTAATGAACTATTTCTATTCATAACGCTTCTGACACCAAATATGTGGGTGTTTTCCACACCAACAACCAGTTATAACACTGAGTGTCTTAAAGTTCAATTCAACTCTGACAGTAATTATCCAGATTTAAGCCAGATCCCAAGAGTTAAAGACTCAGCCTCATAAGCCTGCCCTCACTTCCCAGATTAACATTTAGACCTCTGACCACCCAAATATAAATTGGGGGCTCCCACCACCCACTCCCCAAGTTCAACAATTTGCTAGAGTAGCACACAGAACTCAGGAAAAGAGTTGACCCACCATTACCAGTTTATTATAAAGGATACAGTTCAAGAACAGCCAAATGGAAGAGATGCATAGAACATGGTACACAGTTGGGAGGAATGAGCAATTTCCACATGCCCTCTCCTGGCATGCCACCTACAAAGCACCTCAATATGCTCACCAAATCCTACTTTTTAGTGGTCTGTGGACATTCTATTACTTAGACATGATTTATTAAAACATTGGCCTTTGGTGATTAAACTTAATCTCCAGCCCTTTTCCCCTCCCCAGAGGTTGGGGTTTAGGGCTGAAAATTCCAACCCTTTAACCACATGGTTGGCTTCTCTGGCAACCAGCTCCATCCTGAAACTATGTCAGAGCCCACCAAGAGTTACCTCTTTAGCACAAACTGGGTCTTAATCATCTTTGTAACCCCCATGGAGTTTAGAAAAAGAATCTTGCACTTAAGGGGGACTCAAACAATTTTTTTGCTTGTTTTACTTTGGTGTTTGTTTTGTTGGGGGTTTTTATTTTAGTTTAGTTTAGTTTTGTTTTGTTTTGTTAAGATAGGATCTTACTGTGTAGCCCAGTCTGGCCTCAGACTTGCCATTCTCCTGCCTCAGCCTCCCAAATGCTGAAATTGTAGGCATGTGCCACCACACCCAGCTGAAACTATTCTTGTACCAAGTAGAATCCAATTGATGCTAGCCCCAGCTCACTCCCTTTTCCACATACTATTTTTAGGATTTCAAGGTTGCTCTGTATTTTAATACAAAAGCTCTTTGCCTGCTAAGCAAACTCCATTTTGGCTGACATCAGGAGAAAGGTTTAAGCCCATTGCTTACAGGAGGTCTTTTATTGTGTTCACCAAAGGATAATGGGAAGAAAAATGCCACAGTAGAACAATGAAAGTAGGAAATGAATGAATTCCTGCTTTGGGGTAAGTATGCAACAGCTGGCGCCCAGCTGTAGGAGTGTTTTCAAAAAGCAAAACAAAGGGAAAAAACAGTAATTGTATGCACTGAAGCCAATGGTGAGCACTTTCAAGAGAGATAGGGCAATGTCCATCACTGTAGTTATCTACATGCTCTCAATTTATAGATGTTGCCTCAAGACTCTAACCATGGAGAAAGGGGTTGCTTGAGGGAGGATTTTATGTGAAAATCATTAACTTTTCTGGATGTTATTCTCTTTGAACTTCAAAGAAAATGAAATAATCAGAGGGCTATCACAGACGCATGAATATTCACCATGACTTCTCCAGGGATATAAAAAATGCCATTTAAATTGTGAGAGTTTATCTTTCTGTACATTACCCCTGCCCAAGGTTCAAAGATATACTTGTCAAATTTTGTTCCTGAGGAAAAGCCCATTGCCATTATATTCAATTTATGGCCAAAATTGAACATAACTTTTTTTAATAAAATATACGCATTATGGTAAGATGAAGAACAAAACACAGTTTTCCTTAGTTTAATGGATAGAACTGAAGTGACAATCGATTTAATTCGGCAAACAGGGCATCCCAATTAGAAAACGGTTTTCCCTAAAGTCATGTAAAATATAATATAGAGAAAGTAATTCTAAGTCAGGTGTGGTGGTGCATGCCTGTAGTTCCAGTGACACAAGAGGCAGAAGCAGGACTGGGAATTCAAGGCCAGAGGCAGTTTGTGTACTTAGTGAGACCCTAACTTAAAATAAAAAATAAAAAAATGGGCTGGGAGTGCAGCCTGGTGGTAGAGCACTTGCAAAGAATGTGTGAGGCCCTAGGTTCAACCCCCAAGAACCAGAAAAAAAGAGAGAAAGTAATTGTAACCCATATTTACAATTGTGGAAGTTATACAATTACTACATAAATATTCATCAAGATTCTTGAGTGAAACCAGGTACAAACAAAAGAAAGGAAAGTCATACAGCAGACTTATATTACAAAGAAGAAAAGGAGCCAGACCCTCCCCTGTGAAGCACCTCACTGCACATCCCAGATCTCACAGAGAAGAGGGGTGAACTTGTGGTCATTCACTCTCCATGACATCAGCATCTCGGCATGATGATGATTGAATGTTCTCAGTTCTGTCAAGCGACCCAGGAGACAAGCAAAATGCTGAGGGTTTTCAGGCTGATGAATCTTGCACAACTTTTGTAGCACATCAAGCAGAGGTTCTTGAAGCTTCTCTACTGCCTCTCTATCCTTTATGTATTGTCTATCTGTGTTGGAGTTTAGAACACAATAACACAAAAAAGTGGAAAAACATTAATTTGACAAATTATGGCAATAACTTTTTTGAAGTGTATACTTATAAATGTTGTACTATTAAAATATATAAACTGTGAGCTTAATGTATTTTAACACACACATACAAGTATGTATAACCATAGGATCACAAGTCGATCAAAATATGGAAAATCTAATGCTTCCCCAGAAACCTCCCTAAACCTTCCACCACTGACCTACACTCCTAGCCCCCTTTTTATCTTTCATTTTGAGACAGGGCCTCGCTAAGTTGTACAGGATGCCTTCGGCCTCAAACTCATAATACTCCTGCCTCAGCACACCAGGTAGCTGGGATTACAGGCATGTGCCATGGTATCTTGCCAGTTGCCAGTTTTTCTTTTTTTTAATCATAACTTTCTGTGGTTAAAAAAACCTAACAACTAGCTTGTTTCTTGATATCATATGTAAAAATGGTTTAAGGCAAACATTTTAATCATGCTTTACAAATCATGAGGATGGCCTTACTTGCTACCAAATTATTAAAGTATATTTAAAGGTGGGCAGATTTTATGTACAGAGGTATTCAACACTGTTAAAAACAACAAGAAAATTGGAAACATACCGCTACATAAGCATATGGTAAAGACGAAGTACATGATTGTACAAGTGGAACAGCATGCACACATTACAACAAACTTTACTGATATAATTTTTAATGACTTAAAAAAGACGTGAAGAAATATGAATTTAAAAAGACAGTATGTTCTCTATTATAAAGTATGTAATTTCAGTCATGTCCCTACTCAAAGGTCAACCTCTTAAAAAAGGCTTCCTTGAACACTAACAAAAATATTCTCCTTCCACTTTCTTTCTTTATATACATATCTCTCTATATACATATAGATAGATAGATAGATAGATAGATAGATAGATACAGATATATAGAGATACAGATATAGATAGATAGATATATATAGATATATATAGATATATAGATATATAGATATATATATAGAGAGAGAGAATGAAAATGAGTCACTGTATAGCCCAGGCTGGCCTGGAACTCACTACATAACCCAGGCAGGGCTCAAACTTGTGATTTTCTTGCCTTATCCTATAGAGTGCTGAGATTACAAGCATGCAACACTACATGTGGCTCATCATGATAGTCTTTGTGTCATTTGCTAGTCCCTGAAAATTTATTTGTCTTTGTTTCTTCATTTTTATCTTCCTCACCCACTAGAATGTAAACCCCATAGCAGCTGTATCCTCTTGTATCCTCAATGTCTGGAACTGTGTTTAGTACGTAGTAGGTGTTCAATATGCATTTACTGAGGGTAATGTTTAGGAAAAAGACTGAGATATATATGACAAAGTTAACAATGGTTCAATTTGAATTGTAGAATTAGGTCATTTTACTTTCTCTTTATTTCTGTGTTTTTCAGATTTTTTCTTTAATAGACATTGTTACTATTATGTTGAGAAAAAACAAAGAGTATAAAAATTAAAATTTAATACTGAAATTACCTGGAGAGAGAATAACAATTGCTGTAAGGAGAGCATATTCTTCTTGAGTCATTTTCAATTCCCCAACACTTTTATAAAAACTAAACATAGGTGTTATATATTCATCAGAGATACCTATATGGAAAAATTGGGCAGTTACAGTTTTAATAAATTTTTTAGTTATTATAAAACATAAATTAGAAACACACTATATACATACTTTAATATTTACCCCAATATACCTACATTCAAATAATTGTCTATTATATGCCTCAGGCAAAAGCTGAACATTGCAAAGAAGAAAAAAATTTCCTCAAAATGCAGCCTAATCAATGATTTGTGTGTCTTTGATTTCAGCAGTGTCTTTGAATCACTACTGTCTGACAACAAATGATAACACTCTTAAATTTCCAAAAAGAATTTCAGAACTTCACACTTTCCAGATGGGACTTAATATTAATATCTGTAGTTAACCAAAAAAAATAAGTTGTTCCTCAGTCCAGAAGTGTAAACACTTCCATGTAATAAATTAGCCAGGGTTCTTATGAAAGGCATCAGTACCTGGCACCAGTACTTGGCTATTCTCTTCAAACTCAGTATGTCCAAAACTGAAGATAACATGTATAGATCTAAACCTCCCATCTTCCTTCACATCCACTCCCATCCTAATGTTTGCATTTTCAGTGATTGGTATCCTTACCGATGCAGTTGCCCAGGCTTGCAACTGAGATTCAGGGGGACCAGTCCTGCTCCCCTTACTTGATGATCTCTCCCCTCTCCACAGCTCTTGACATTGACTTAATTGAAGCTCCCATCTCTTGTCATCTCAATTACTGCAACTGGCTCCTCACTGCTCTTCCTGTCTTCAGTTTATTTTTCAGTCCATCCTCTATACACATACCAGAATAATCTTTCTAAAATTCAAATCATATATTTTACTCCTACTTCTTACAACCTCCATGGCTTTTGGCATAGTTTTAACTTTCTTTCTATTTGCACAGGAACCTGTGGGATCTGTCCCATTCCTATCTCACCACCCAAGATAGGAATAGTAGGAGTTCATATTTATTGAGTACTCATTATGTATTAGGTGCTGTCCTAAGTACTTCTTATGCTGTAAATACTGTAATCTTTCTAATACCCAATGAGGTAGATAAGAGAGGTAAATAACCTGTCCAGAGACTCACAGCTAGTCAGAGGTGGAACCATGATACAAATCAAACTGGTGGGCTTTGGCTAAGTTTCCACTACTTTTCTTTCATGTGACCTTGCCTCCAACCACTTTCAGCCACTTCAAGTTTCCTAAACAATTCAGTTTGCCTATTTTCTCTATATATTGTTCTTTCCACTTGGAATACCCCCCATCTTTTTCCTCCATCTAGTTTAATCCTTCTCAGAATTTAAGGCTTCTTTGTGTCACCTCCTCATTCAGCAAATATTATTGTAGTGACTGTTATGTGCACAGTTCTACCCAGAAGAGTCTTTCACTGGAGAATCAAGGAAACAAAACACTGTGAGGTGACTTATGGATGATTAAGATAAGGGTGAGTTTCCCAGGATTGCCTTGAATGAGAATAGAGTGCTCTATTTCTTCCCAAACCAGATCTGCAGCCAAAGAGCTATGGCTGTCCCAAACCAGAATAAAATTTGATTCTGAATGCGGAGAGTACAATTATCATCTGATGGCATACGTTACAGAAAGTGAACTTAGCCACAAAGCTGAAATCTTTACCTTTAGAAGAGTCCAAAGAATCTTCCCAAACTGAATGCTTGGCCTTTCCTCTCTACTCAACACTCCACACTCTTCTGCCCTGAACTTTTGATTCTGTAATTGACCCCAGTGGGCTTTATTAACAACAAAGTCTTTGCTGAGCAACTTGGGAGTTACATCATATGGAAGAGCGCCCTTTATTGAGCTGTTACAGACTGAGCTGAATACCCACGACCAGGCTAAGATACAACTTACAATGCAGAGGATTGGAGTGTGTGAATCTGCAAATACCAGTCCTAGCTTCCAAACTCAGCCAGCCAAGTTTGAAATTTGACTCCACAACTTGGTCTTGGACACATTACTTAAACTTTTTTTTTTTTTTTTTTTTTTTTTTTTTTTTTTTTTTTTGGTGGTACTGGGAGTTGAACCCAGGGCCTTGCGCTTACATGCTCTGCAAGTGCTGGACCACAGAGCTGCACCTCCAGCCCATTTTTTTACTTTTTGAGACAGGGTCTCGCTAAATTATGCAGATTGCCTCTGTTCTCGAACTTGTGATCCTCCTGCCTCCGCCTCCTGAGCCTCTGGGATTACAGGCGTGCGCCAGTGCACCCAGCCACATTACTTAAACTTTTTAAGCCTTAGTTTTCTCATCTGTGAAATGTGAATTATCTAATGATAGTATTGCATAGAAAGATAACTTATCCCTCAATAAAAGTTAGATCAAATATCATAATATCTATCATTATTATTCAGGTGAATTGAATTAATATATTAGGTCATCTTCAATTCATTTTAGGCTTAGATTAAGTTTGTGTACTTTTGACTTTACAAAATTATCCTTTCAAAATCATTCTGCACATTACTGGGGATGAATTTAAATTTGGCTAAGCAATTTGCCTCAATAGTTTTCCAGATACTAAAGCTAAACTAAGAGCTGTATTTTCTTGCTAAAGTTTTTCTTTATTTTTATCTGCAACAAATGGCAATCTTTATGCCATCTTCAGCCTTCAGGAACTACACTCATCAGTTGGGGTTACCTAAGCTATGGTTATGCCATAACTTTAAATAATACATGTGATTTGGAGATAATATTCAAAGCCAGGGATTTGAAAATGTTCAATTTTTAGAATCATCTTTGATTACCTAAGTTCCTAGTTCATATGTCTTTCTAAATCCCCACTCACTCTCCAAAGATGTTATCTCCATTAACTAGCTAATTATAGTTGATAGTATTCAGAAAAAACTAAGTTAAAATATTTATGATGATATTTTGTCTTCTGCATGTTGTAAAAGCCAAGGATAAACATAGAGAAAATGTAAGAAACAAGTAACAGGAGAGTATTTTCAAAAATAATTTTCCTACAGGATAGATCAAATATAAGTTTGCTTTGGGAATTAAAGTTGATAATGATAATTAACTATACCAGCATGAACAAAGGGAGTGTTTCAAGTGTTTGTGAACCAGGAATTTCTAACATAAGAATTGTAGCAACAACATCGTCCTGAAGGGGACAGCCTTTTCCTATTTTCCTGTGTCCTCCTCCTCCCTGAACACTTGCTTAAAAATTGCTTCATTTTTGCTCTTATGACCAATTAGCTGATTTTTTGGTCACAAGAGGGGGCTATTTTCCAACTCAACCACAAAGACTGCTATAAAAAAGTTTGAAGTTGTAAGTGTGTGTGTGTGTGTGTGTGTGTGAGTGTGTGTGTGTGTGTGTGTGTGTGTTTCTGCCCCTCTACTTCTTGTTTTCCCTTACAAAAAAAGACAGAAATCTGTAATTGATAAATTAGTTATTTAATGATCAGAAATACTCCCCTAAAGAATAACCACTTGATAGAATAAACATCATCCTGCTTTAAGTTGTTTTAAATGTATCTTATTTCCTAATTAACTTTCTAGTCTTAATTAGGAATAAAAACAAAGTAGACTGTATTTGTGTGTATTAGTGTGTATTATATACAAGGATGCCTATTATTCAAGATACATTGTAAATACTTTTATGTGATTCATTGCCTACAGCCATACTGCTGTGGCAGCTGATCCCACCAGATCTTGGAAGCTAAGCAGGGTTGGACCTGGTCAATACTTGGATGGGAGACCGCCTGGGAATACCAGGTGCTGTAGGCTTGGGAAAAGGACCCAGCAACCCATTCCCCAAAAAACAATCAGCCATTGAAAATCCTATGAATAGCAGAGAAGCACAACAATACTGTTTTGTCGTTTGTACACGGGGTCGCTATGAGTCAGACACTGACTTGACGGCTCCTAACAACAACAACATGTGATTTATTATTGTTGATGATCTCAAGCTAGGCGGAGCATCCTGTTAAAATCCTGGCAGCCCACTCCCGAAAAAATCCCAAAACAACCAGCCATTGAAAACCCTATGAATAGCAAAAAAGCACTGACATAGTGCCAGGCATGGTACAGTGTCCTAGAGTGTTCCATTTGGTTATACATAGGTCGGACCCAACTTGATGGCATCTAACAAACATTTGCCCCAAACCATGTAATTTGATTTTTTTCTAATAATGACACCATCTTATACTATAGAAGTTAAGTACAACTCCCTGACATGATACAAGGCTATGTCTGCCTTCTCCTTTCCTTTCAAACTAAGCTCTCACTATCCCAATGGTTTCCCCATGAACTAATGACGCCAATCTCTTCTAGGTTCCTAAAGCTGATTTTCTTGCCTACACCACACATCTACCTTCCTCTGTCCCTGAGTCATTGTCATACACTGTGGGATCTGGAGACAGATACAAGCCCCAGCTCAAAGTCCAGCCAATGATAGCCTCATTTCCCATAAGAGGGGTTGCTATAGTCAGGATAGCAGTTCAGTTCTGCCCAATGAGCTTGAAGGGGAGCCTACTGGAAAGCTCCTAAAAGAGATTTCCATACTCAGAAAGAGATCATCTCTCCACTTGCCCCCTGTTGACCATTGATGTGCTTGGATTTTATGCCTGGAACTGCTGTGGCCATTAGATAACCAGGAGGAGAATTTGCCTGAGGTTAAAGCCAACACACTAAGGGTGCCAAAGCAGAAAGACAAAGAGCTGTGTTTCTGATGGTGTGCTGTGCCCTGAATTAACCAGTTTCTGCTGGTGCCTTTTCTCTGAGTTTCTCTTTTGAGCTCACACTTCTCAAAGCCACGTTGCGTTGGATTTTCTGTTACCATTGACAAAGATCATTCTGACAGCTCACCTAACAAATGAGATCTATGTTTTTGTCTTCATACTTTTTTCCCAGAAAAGCAATGCAGAATCCTTGTTAGAGTAAGCCATTCACCCATGCTCCAAGGCTAATTTCAAATTTTACTTTCTCTGTGGAGCTCTGTGGAGCTTTTCCCATCACAGAGAAGCAGAATTGGTCGTTTTCTTCTCCGTGTTCAGTTCTATCATATGTATCACAATTCATATCTCTCCTCACCAGAGAGTGAAAACCATATAAATGTTATGAAAACAGGAAATAATTACTCCATCCCCATGCAGCCTGATCTATAAAGGCTGCTCCACAGATGTTTCTTATTCATCTCTGAATTTCTAGTAATTAGCGCCCTATAGGAGACATGATTAAGAGATTAATAAATGCTTGTTAAATTAGGCAGTACTATGTCTTGCTAGTTCCCTGTGGCCAGGGTGACATACTTGTGAGATGTAATGAGGCAAGAGATGCCATTAAGACAATGGAAATATTCTTGTGTTAAGAAATGTTTCAATTGCTAAACTCTACCCAGGGAGTCATTTGCACTTACTTTTGGCCATTTTGAAAAGCTGCCATCAAATTAGCAATTCAAAAAAAAACTTATTTTAATATAAAATACTTAAAATATTTAATAAGTAATATAATTCACATTGGTTCTAGTGGCTAAAAAATCATCTGGACAAATTGGGTCTCAACAGTGCTTAGTAGTTGCCAGGGTTTGGACTATCAAGTTCTAGATTCGCCTTAACAAATTTAGCAGTATTTGTATACCTAGTGAGTGCCAGGCACTGTGATAGTGTTGGGAATAAAAAGTCCTCAAGAAGTTAGCAGATTAATGGAAGGGACAGATATAAATACATAAATAAATACATAATGTCCAAAACTGAGCAAATATAAACGACTTCAGGAATACTGCAGGTTCTGCCCAGAGGCAATGGAAATACTCACTCTCACATTGCTTTAATACTTCCTCTTCATTTGAAGATTTCTTTAAATGATAATTGAGCCTGAAATTGTCCATGCCAATATTATTATGTGATCACTTTGAAAGGCAGATTTAGAGGTTGTAAGAATTCCTTTTTTTTTTTTTTTTTTTTTTTTTTGAAACAGGGTCTCACTAAATTATGCAGACTCTGCCTCTGGTCTTGAACTTGCGATCCTCCTGCCTCAGCCTCCTGAGCCACTGGGATTACAAGCGTGTGCCACCATGCCCGGGTAGAGGTAGTAAGAATTCTAGACTTTAACTTCCTTTTAGGTAGTCTGTCATTTGTTTCCTCGCCTTTCCAACACTTCTTTGAAAGACAGTATTTGAACTGATTATCAGTTTACTTCTGTTTCTTTGGAAAATTTAGTTCTTATTACTGTTTTCATTTTGTGCATATTATAGTAATATCATATGTATTTAAAGACTAGAAAAATGAGCACAGTACACTTTATCACACACAGTATACATCAGTGTTGTACTAGTAGTTAGCTACAACTTCATCACCTTAATAAGAATGTATTCTTTCTCTGACCTCATTGTCTCTATTTTATTATTTACTTAAAAGCAATTTGACATTACTAGCTGCTGCTTATACTTCTTGAAGGGCTGTTGTTGTTGTTGTTGGGTGCAGTCGAGTTGGTATCCAATTCATAGTGACCCTCATAGGGTTTTCAATGGCTGACTATTTCAGGATTGCCTTGGGAGTGGATTGCCAGGCCCTTCTCCCATTTTTGCAGTGCTGGGAATCGAACTTGGGACCTCAGAGACTGCAGAGCAGCACTCTACCAACTGAGCTAAATCCCAGCCCTCTTGAAGGGCAGGAACTATATATTACTGAGTCTTGATATACCTGACTAGCCAAAAGTTGGGCAAATATTAGACCTTCGTGAGTGATAGGAGCAACGTACAGAAAGAGTGGGCTTTCAGTTAGAACACCTGCATTCATTTCCTGGCACTCTGTTAATCAGCCATATGACCTTGGGCAGGTCACCCAGCTTCCCTAAGCCTATTTCCTGATCTATAAAATGGGAATGTTACATGCACCTATAGTGCCATTAGGTATACTAACAAGATGATGTGCATAAAAACAAGACATGTCAAAATCTTATCCTGATAAACACTTAACAGAGTTGAAATTTCATTTGCATCTATTTTGGGGATCAAAAAAGGCTGAAAAAACCCCTATAAACTTCAGGGGTTATTTATATTTGAAAAGAACAGAGCAAGTTGCTCTGATCCGTGAGAGGTTATAGATAATTTCCTTACTGTTAAAATATAAATTCATTCAGTGTTAGCAAGCCTGTTTCAGTCCTATCATATTTTATCGTATCATATGGTTATTCCTATTTTTATTAAAACTTCCAGCTTAGAAATCTACTTTGCATTATAATACTACAATAGGAATAAAATCATTGGTGTCTTCAAACTGTGTAGAAACAACCACAGATTCTGTCAGATATACATTCTAAGCCTCAGTTAACATAAATAAACTCTGTAGCTCCTATTTAGTAAGCACATCTCAGGAGACGGTGTCTTTGTACTTGAGATTTAATAATAGAAAACAAAAGAGTATGAATTTGAAGAACAAGAAAAGAAATTTCCCATTATATTCTTTAAAGACTCTGTGGGCATAAACAGTGTAACTTTGAGAAGTTATGTTAGTCTAGAAATAAATGCACAACAGAAATAAGAGTGTGTTACATTAGCATAAGAATAAAAGTTATTCTGAAAGGTCATCTTGCAAGATCAGGTTTTTATGTGGCATGTGGAAGAGGCAATGTTCTGAAAATACACTGAGAGAAGTGAATTCTTGAATATTAATAAATAGTAGATACACCATTATAGATAATAAAATATAAACCAGCATGTGAGTTTGTATAGTTTTTATTGTCACAATATGTGGCTCGTATTTTGAAAAAGTATCTTATGAATTAGAGACATTAATATTTATTTACATAAATTATATTCTGGAAAACTTTATTCTTGAAACCATTTTCTGAAACCTGATGAATCACAAGTTCTGAAACTTATGGCATTACAAAGCAAAGTGATATATATAGATTTAGATATAGATATAGATATAGATATGCAAGAGCCTCATTATTTATTACATCGGTATTGCACTAATCTCCCTGTAGGTCTTCTTGCTTACTCTCACTCTCTCCAACTATTCATTCACATTACTGCTAGAAAAATCTTTCTGTGGTATAGCTTTGGTCATGTCATGTCTTCTCAGAATATTACAAAGGCTTCTCTAAGAACTAAATTAAACTACTTTTGTGGCATTTGGTGTCCTTAATAATCTAGCACTTACTATATTTTCACCTTCATAAATATTATTTCCTAAAACATCAAACTACTTCTGAGTGGTGTACATGGAAAGTCTTATTCTGCCATATCTTTGGACTCATGGTTTCTATGTTATATGTCTAATGGCTTTGTATGCTTGGAATGCCTTTCTTGGACTTTTGTAACTTGACATGTTTGTAGTCATCTTTTGTGATTCAGTTATCAACTTTTTGAGCCCATCCTGAGGTAAACTCACATGGGAAAGCAGGCACTCCTTTATGCTACAATTTCATTTTGCATAGGCCCTCCTTTTATTTGTTCATCTGTTTTCCCCACCATTCTGCAAACACCAGGTATTCTCCTTATTCCCAATAATTATACAGTACCTTGTAAAAAGCAAGTACTGTACTTGTATTCAATGTATATTTGTTGAACAACAACTCAAGAAATGAATGGGAAAATCTACTGTAAAGTAGCACTTTATATTTTTGCAACCATTTGCTGCAGAAATTATCACAGATAAGTTAATGCTAGCGGACCCCAACATCCATTTTCTCTTTTTAAAGTAGGTGTTCTCATTCTTGAGACTATGGACATTTGGGGGCAGATGATTCTTTGTTGCAGGGGGCTATCCTGTATATTTTAGGATTTTTAGCATCCCTGGCCCCTGCCCATAAGATGCCAGTAGTACCCCCTTCCCCACTATAACAACCAAAAATATCTCCAGACACTGCCCATGTCCTCTGGAGTGGGAGTGGGGGAATTACCCTCAATTGAGAACCACTGGGCTATCATGTAAAAGACAGCATTTTTAGCTGGGTACATGACTGCCTTGAGTTTAGGTTTGATGGAGTTGTTAAGTTCTTGCTAATGGAATGTTAGAATCACGGGTACTACTTCTGAATCATCCCCTTATAGGAAGGTGTACTATTTGTTCTACCTTTCCCTCCCCACTTGCTGGAATATCTCTGTACCAAATATTAAGGAGCCATCTGGGACCACAGGCATGAAGTCAATGCTCTATGGATGGATAAGCAATAACACAGGACACTGTGAAGCTGTTCTATCAGCTCTGTTCTCCTTATACCTACCCTATCACAAGATAGAAATAAACTTCCATCTTATCTAAAACTGTCTTTATTTTTAGTCTCTGTTTCAGCAGCCAAACCTCTGACTTAAATTATACATATGGTATTCTACTGTGATTATTTCTTTTTATATCTATATTGCAAGAAGATGAAGTCCTTGAGGATTGTGACTCTATCTTTTCAAGTTGGTATCCCCAGTATACCTGGCCCACAGCAATACTCACCAAAAGTTTCCTGGGAAAATAATGAGTAAACAGATAAATAAATAGAGGTCCTAGTACAAATGATTTTTCATTGTTACTAGGCAGTTAAAATACTAGAATAGTCAAGTTTTCGAAAATGATAGGATTTGCTGGACACTGTGGCACACACCTATAATCCCAGCAACTCGGGAGGCTGGGGCAGAAGGATTACGCATTTGAGGCCAGAGGCAACCTGTGCAGCTTAGTAAGATTCTGTCTCAAAATAAAAGATTTAAAAAAAAAAAGGCTAGGGATGTATGTCAGTGATGGAGCATTTGCCTAGCATGTATAAGGCCCTGGGTTCAACCCCCAGTACTAGGAAAGACAAAAGGGGGAGGGGAGGAAAAGATAATGATAAAATTCTAGTCTAGACTGGCTTACAGTTCAAGAAGGGGGAAGAGGGAGGCTAACGTGCCAACTACCTCAGAAATATGAAGAGGAATTCTGAGACGATAGTGTTACTTAGAAAGGCTTGGCTGTTCTTAGGGTTTGTTTAGGGGATGTCAGTACATCTGCTGTAGAACTCATTGTCAGAGAGAAATGTTCTTTAGGGAAAAAATAGTGTTTGCTTAATTTGATAAAGGAGAAATGGGATAACTGTTTCTCCCTGGTGGAGGTAGCTAATATGTTACAGGGAAGTTCCAGGAAAATGGGGCAGCCAGAACTCACGGGATGTAAACACCTGTCTGACTTTTGTCCTTAAAGGTTTTGTGTCTTCATAGCTTGAACCACTCCACTTGTCCCAGTAGGCTCAGCCTTAGCCCAGACTCAGGAAGTCTTAGAGAGCCCTATACTGCATCTAATTCAAGGGAATTGACTCCAACCTTTTTTCTTGTGGTGATCCCCATTCTGACATACTGAGTAAGCCTGTGACTCCCTCTTCCAATAGGCTTCACCACATTTCCTTGAGCTCCAACTCCTTTGGCATGTACTAAAATCTGATTTTTCCCAACAAGGTCATCAGATGAGAATGGGGAAGGAATGTCGAAAGCTTGAAGACAGAGGAGGCCCAAATTGGGGGTTTACCTGTAAGATTATGAGTGAGTTGACTAGGGAAGAGGGATAAGTTGACAGTACTGAGGTCCACTTGAAGTATGAGATGAGTAATAGTACAGTCAATGGATGGAGGGTGAGTAAATGGAAGGTTAATGAATGGAGGTTGAATGGGAACAAAGGACCATTAGAGTCAAAAAGTGCTAGAAAGGGGTGAGCTGGGAGTTAGAGGGTAATGTCAGAGGTAAAGGATGCTTGGGAGTGAGGCTTTGGAAGAGAGATGTTATTGGTACTAACAGAGTCTGGGTCCTGTATAAGATTCGTAAAATCTATCTCCACGTGTTAGAAAGAGGAAATTGGGTATTTTGGGCATGAAAACTCTCCACTCAGATCTCCCTTTAAGTGAGCTTATGTAGGAGTATAGTGGACTGACGGTCTCTAATTCCTGCCCTTGTGAATGTTGATGACACAATGACACCAGTATTCACCCAGCCAGTGACTCAGCAAGCCGGTAGGTTGGTACTGACCTGTTCAATGAGCATCTCAAACTGTGCCCCTTTCCATTAGCCTTGCTTAGACTTCCTCAGAGTTGTGTGTACTCTGGGGCTCTTCATACCCAATCCCTCCTTTTCTCTTGTCTTTCACAGATGCTGATATTCACAGTACTGATTGTGGTATAAAGTTCACCTGCCCCACACCTACTTCCTCTCCTTCTGTTTTCAGATGCATTTCCCTCAAATAATCTCTTGCATGTTTAATCCCACCTTGGTATCTGCTTCTTGTAAGACCCAAAGTTCACACAACTAGAATGACCCTGTAGGTGCTGACCCATAGTAGGTGCTGAATGATTGTTATGTTTTGATACTATAATTAATTGATCAGTGCATTATGCATATATGCTTTTAACGAACATTTAAAATTTTAGTATTCCACTAAATGTTTTTGGAAAATTTTTTTCCTCTCAGTTGAAACACAGTGGGGATATTCCTCAACTTGCCTAGGTTTAGGGAGAAATCTGGTCCCCCCCTTAAGCTTATCGTAAAAATGGCAGCACCTGAATTGGCTTGGGTCCCTGAAAATCGGACAGAATCAAGCAAAGAGAAAAAATGGGATCTGAGCACGAGAGAGAGAGAGAGAGAGAGAGAGAGAAAGAGAGAGAGAGAGAGAGAGAGAACAGGGAGAGAGAGAACAGCTGCTGGGTGGTTTCCCTTCAGATGTCCTCTCAATGAAACATTTTAATTCATATGGCAGAAATTACATCCTTTTTTTCATTGCCTAGCACCTGAATCAACTTTAAATGACTCATAGTTGAGAAGGAGGAAAAGGAGAACATAGCAGACCTTCTGTACTCAAACTATCTTTGTCCTTTGCTTACACAGAAATGCAGAAGAAGCTTCTATAACCCAAATTAATAACTACTGGCAAGGTCTGGAAAAAAGACTTTGTTGACTAGTTGTCAATTTGTTGTTGTTGTTAGGTGCCATAGAGTAGGGTCCGATTCATAGCGATCCTATGTATATATAACACAACAAAACAACGTCCAACACTGTGACATGCCTGGCACTATTGTCAGTGCTTCTCTGCTTTTCATAGGGTTTTCCATGATTCTTACAGGAATGGGCTGCTGGGTCCTTCTAGGATATTAATAACTATGATATTCAGGAAAAGAACCACCTGAAAAGCAAATAAATGTACAGCACAGTTGCAGACAAGCCTCCACCCACTCATTCATTCTTTAATTCATTCCACAAATTGTTGTTGAGCACCTACACCAAATAGACATGTGCTAGGTGCTAGGATAAAATATTGACTCAAAAAGAGGGAGATCATGCCTTACAAAGTTTTAAATACCAAAATCTAGGCAGGATTATAGAACAAATATTAAAGCTGGACATGATTTTAAAGAGAGCAAATTGATTATGGGATCTATTTCAATCACTTAAAAATCTGGGGAGGGTCCAGACAAACAGCCAGTAAGTAGTGGAATCTAGATTCAAACCAGATGCTAGTCAATATTCTCAGTCGCCATTGTCTCTTAAAACCAAACACACATTAACTACAACAGGATCTTTTGCAAGTTAAAAAGATCTATCTATAAAATGAATAATACCTTGTCACATGAGTCATGATCCCTTTTCATTTATTTTATAAGTTGGATTTGACTCAGGTTTTTGTTGTTGTGGTTGTTTTGTTTTCGTTTTTAGAGCACTGCCACAATCCCTGGAACTCAGAACCAAATAAATTAAGCAAGTTTGGCTTTATCCATCATAGGTTAGAGCCAAAATTTTTAGTATAAAAAAAGAGAGCCACCCATTACCTTTAGTCACCTAACAACTGAATTCACACATGTGAAAATTCAGGTTGTATCCTTTAACTCCTAAATTCAGCTGTCAATTACTGATTGCAGCTTTAAAATAATGATACATCAGGAGGTGGCAAATCAGCAATCAGGAAAATTAAATTATTTAACAGAAGAAAAGCAGTAAGACTTGTACAACTGCATGGTGCCCTGGAAGTTACCTGATTCAACCCTCCTCCCTTGGCCTCTAAACACACACACATACACACACTCTCTCTCTCTTTCAAGCCGCCCCCCCCCCTCTCTCTCTCTCTCTCTTTCTCTCTGTTTAAAATAAGGTCCACAACACATAAGTGATAAAATCTATTACCTGAGCAGGGTATGGTGGCACATCCCTGTAATCCCAGCACTTGGGAGGGTAAAGCAAGAAGATTGCTGTTTAAGGCCAGCCTGGGCTACACAGGGAGACCCTATCTCAAAAACTAACAAACAAAAATCTAATACCCAATATTTGGTAGATATTTATCTCCTACTTATTCTGGGCCTTAATCTGGGCATGGTGTTTCACACCTATAATCCCAGTAATTTGGAAGGCAGAGGCAGAGGCAGAAGCAGGAAGATCTCAAGTTTGTGACCAGAGGCAGGCAGTCTGCATAATTTAGTGAGACCCTGTCTCAAGAAGTGAAAAAAAAAAATGGACTGGGGGTGCAGCGCAGCACAGTGGTCCAGCACTTGCAAAGCATGCAAGCTCGAGGCCCTGAGTTCAACTAGTACCACAAAAGAAAAAAAAAAAAAAAAAGCCACTAACTATATATCTTGGCAACATAATGTCCTTCAAAGGGTGAAAAGCTGAGACAATATATCCCTCAGATCCTTTCTCTCCTCTCCTTTTGTCCCCAGCACCAGGGATCACATCCCTGAAATCTTTTTCCGCCTTAGAGGCTTTCAAAAGCCTTGTAAAACTTGATTTTGATATTTGTCCTCCTCAAAAATCTTCAGTGTCTCACTGTTACTTAGGAAATAGCAAAATATTTTAGCCCAACATTCAAGGCCCTCAATCATTTGGTTCTCAATTTCCACCTCTCTATTTCCTTTCCGTGTAACCCTAAATGCAATCAACTTACCTCCTCCCTCTTCTTTATACACACACCCTGAACATTCTCACCTCTATTCCTTTGCCCACACTGGTCCTTCTCCCCACCCTGCATATCCAAATCAAATCTCATTTATGGCCCAGCTCAAATGCTAACAAAATCTTTCTATACTAGAAAGCCTCCCAACTAGAAGTTTCCTGTCTCTCAGATCTCTTCCACATGTTATTATTACTTTGTGTAGTTCATCTCTTCCCATGAGGCCATAAGCTTTATGGAGGAGGCAGCATGTGACTCCTCTTGTCACTGCCACCACAGCACATTGGCCCTTAAATGCTTGTTAAACTGAAGTGGCTATATATATATATGAATGTGTCTTTTAAAAGTATGTGTTTTAAAACTCTACCAGTGATGTTAATTATAGTTACAGGGCTTTATTTTTTATTTTTTATTTTTGATAATTATAAACAGGGATAATTTTTTCATAATTTTCAGTTTTTAACTAAGAGGAGAAAACATGATGATATGGAAAAATAGTCCTTTTTTTGTTTGTTTAATTTTTTTCCCTCCTGGGGCATTGAACACAGGGCTTCATACATGCTTTGCAAGTGCTCTGCCATGGAGCTGCAATCACATTCCCTTTTTAAATTTTTAAAAAATTGAGACAGGGTCTCACTAAGTTATGTAGGCTGCCTCTGGCCTCAAGCCTGCAGTCCTTTTGCCTCCACCTCCCAAGTCACTGGGATTACAGGTGTGAGGCACCATGCCTAGCTAAAAGACAGCTTTTAAAAATAATTTTCAGTTTTTCAATTATTTTACTTACATCACTAACACAGAATTGCCTGAACACTTTTCCTTCCAATCTTTATTCTAAAATATGTATTGCTTTTAGAAGTCTTTAAACTTATTCCAATCACATTATATAACAGTCAGCCATTGAAAACCCTATGAGGGTTGCTATGAGTCAGATACCGACTCGAAGGCACCTAACAACAACAAATATGTGTGTGTGTGTGTGTGTGTGTGTGTGTATACATATATATATTTTTTTTTGGTGGTACTAGGGGTCAAACACAGGGTCTCGTGGGCTTTGCAAGTGCTCTACCACTGAGGTGCACCTCCAGCTCGTTTTTTTACATTTTTATTTTGAAATAGAGTCTCACTAAATTACATGGGCTATCTCTGGCCTTGAACTTTGAATCCTCCTGCCTTAGCCTTCCAAATTACTGGGATTACAGATGTTGCTGCACTCAGCTAGAATAAGATCTTGAGAACACATTTCATTCACCCTACTCCCTCAACTTATACAAAAAACAAATCTCTTGGGAAAATAAGAATTTTTCCTATTTTATGGCTCTCCTAAAACAAATTGCATGGACTTCCTAGAAATTTGTCTCATTGTTTCTTGACCTTCTCTGTCATAGTTGTTGTTATTGTTAGATGCTATCGAGTCATGTCTGACTCATAGTGATCCTCATAGTATTATACCACAATAAGGTAAACTGAGTTACTTGATCTATGATTTCATTTTGTCTCTTGATAGGCAATGTAGTAGAGTGGTTAAGACACATGGCTTCTGACTGGGGATATATGGCTCAGTGGAAGAGTGACTGCCTGGTACATAAAAGGCACAAACTTCAATTCCCACCACCACCAAAAAAATAAAATAGAAATTAAAAAGACACATGACTTCTGAAGTTAGATTCTTATCTATCTCTGGGAAAGTTATTTAATCTCTCTCTGTCTTTGTTACCTTGTCTATAAAATGGGAACAATATTTATTTCATTGGATTTTTATAAAAACTAGATGAATTCATGTATGTAAAGTATTTAGAACAGTGTCTGGAACCTAGTAAATGATATATACATTGTTATTATAATTGCTTAATTTTTAGTAGTATATATTCATTGTACAAAATGATGAGTTTCACGATGACATTCTCATGCATGTATACCATGTACTTTGATCTTACTCTCCTCCATTACTCTCTCCTGTCCCCATTCCTACTGGTCCCCGTCCTCATCCCACATAGTACCCCCTCTGCTTTGAGGTCTTTTTTTTTTTTTAGTCTAAATTCCACATATGAGAGAAAATGTATGGCATTTGTCCTTCTGGGCCTAGCTTACTTAACTCAATGATCTCCAGTTGTATCCATTTTCCTGAAAATAACATCATTTCATTCTTCTCCAAGGCTCAAGACTCAAGAGTACCCATTATGGATATATACAACATTTTTTTATCTATTCGTCTGTTGATGGACACCTAGGCTGATTCCATAACTTGACTATTGTGAAAAGTGCTGCAATAAACATGGATTTGCAGGTGTCTCTGTTGCATACTGACCTGGATTCCTTTGAGTATATACCTAAGAGTGGTACCTAAGAGTGGTATATACCTAAGCTGGACCATGTATTTAGGGTTTTCTTTTTTTTTTCTTTTCTTTTTCTATGTACTTTCTTTCCTTCTTTCTTTTTTTCTTTCTTCCTTTCCTTTCCCTTTGTATTAGGGTTGAACTCAGGGCCTTGATCATGCTAGCCAAGCACTCCACCACTGAGCTGCATCTTCAACTCCTTTTTTATTTTTTATTTTGATACAGTTCTTGATAAGTTGTGCACCCTGCCTCCACCCTCAAGCCTGTGACCCTCAGCCTCCTGAGTAGTTAGGATTACTGCTGCACACCATGGTGCCCAGCTCTATGTTTAGATTTTTGAGGAACATCCATACTGACTTCCATAGTGGGCTGTGCTAATTTGTATTCCCATCTGCAGTGTAAAAGGGCTCCTTTATCCTCTACATCCTCACTGGGCATTTTGGTTGTTTAATTTCTTTTTCTTTTTTTTAACAACAGAAATTTATTTTCTCACAATTCTGGAAGCTAAAACTTCAAGATCAAGGTTTTGGCAGGGCTGACTTCTCTTTTTTTCTCCCCTGAAGTCTCTCTCCTTTGTTTGCAGATAGTTACCTGTGTCTTCACATGGTCTTTCCTCTGTGTGTTGAATTTCTTGATACTAGCCATTCTGAATGGAATCTCCATATAGTTTTGATTTGCATTTCCCTGATGGCCAAGGGTGTTGAACATTTTTTTTCACATTATTTATTGGCCCTTTGTACTTCTTCTTTTGAGAATTATCTGTTCAATTCACTTAATTATTTATTATTGGACTATTTGATTTTTGGCTTTTAATTTTTCTAATTCTTTATATACACTAGATATTAGTCAGAGGAAAAGCTGGCAAAGATTTTCTTCCATTCTGTAGGCTGTGTCTTCACTCTGTTGTTTCTTTTGCTGTGCAGAAGATTTTTAATTTGTCAGTTCTTGCCATTTTTTCCTGGACTACTGGAATGCTATTCAGGAAGTCCTTACCTATGCCTATATCTCAAAATGTTTTCTTCTAGTAGTTTCAAAATTTCAGGTCTTACATTCATGTCTTTGTGATAGTAAATTCATTTGATCCATTTGATTGTAAGTGACACATACATTCTGATATTATAATTGCTTCTTCTTTTCTCTTGAATAGTGATGGAGAATAGCTGGATACCTAGTCTTTCAGACATGAAGGTCTTGAAAAAATGAATCTTTTTCTGAACTGAATAATCCCAGTTCATTTGTGTTCTTGTTTTAAAAAATATCAGACTAATTTTTTAATCTTTTCAAAAGACTTACGTTGGCCCTTGATCTAAATGCAGTGAAGGGAATATTTTTGGTATTTGGCATTACAGAAGGGCTTTTTAAACCAAAACTTCAAAAGTCTCATCTACTGACAGATATCTTTTAGAGCAATTCTCCATGCTAGGCACAATGGGTATATGATGTTGCCTAAGATAGATAAGAGCCTGCCATCATGGGTTGTACCCTTTTTACTTGGAAAAATAAGCTGTTTTACCAATAACCAAATGACTTACCACTCTTTCGAATTCTTTCTTCTAATAGGTCAACATGTCCAATTGGAAGTTTCTTATTGAAAATCTCAGCTGAACGGAGGAACATAGCTTCAACAGCAGACCCTTTCAGTAAAGCAATCTGATCTTCATGGTCTAGAGTCTGGAATCCTAAGTAAAAATATTAAATCATTATGAAGGAGTTATATTTATATAACAGTATTTCACCTTGTATATGTATAATGTTGCATATATATAACAATATTTTATCATCACCATCATCACCAGTAATAAAATATTTCCATGAAGTGATTTTGCAATGTGTTTTAAGATTCAAGCCAAGTCAATTATGCATCCATTGTACCCCTTGAAACAGAAACTGGTTTTATCTTCATTGAGTAGTATATATTGAACAAATAAGTGAAAGGAGATGTCCAGTCCATACCAAATACACATATTGTGACAAAGACAGACTAATTTGGATGAAGCAACACTCAGAAACTGGAGCTCTTTCAGTCATTATTTCAGTCACATCTGGTGTGCAGGGTCAACTCTGAAGAATGAAAGCATCCACAAGCATAAAAAATCTTTATGTGCATCTAGAGTATTTAGATGACTCATGAATCTTTGGTCAAAAAATGATCCCTCCAAAAAAAATTCATCAGTGTCATGTTGAGGTATCGTTTCTGAGCTCAGAACTGTACTGTGCAAGGTAAGGGAAAACAAATAGATATAGGAAAGAATTGGCAGCTGGAAGGAATATAACACCACCTGGAAAATAAATTTCCTTATCCAGGCTTATATGTTACAATCCCTAGCAGCCTCTTTGACCTCATTCCCTACTCCTCATTCCCCTCACTCTTTGTGCTCCAGAGGCACTGACAGACACTCTGGCTCTGGTGTGAATACACCAGCCTGCTTTTGTCTCAGGAAGGAATGCTCTTCCTAGATACCTCCATGCCTCACTTCCTCAGTGCTGTCAGATCTCTGCTCCAAGGTTACCCTACCTAAAATTGTGTCTCCAGCACTCACTAGTTGACATTTGCCTTGTGTTTGTTCACAGAACCTCACAGTACCTGATCTGATATGATGTTATAGATTTATTTGCTTATTTGTTAACTCCTGCCTCTATTGGAGTATAAACTTCTTGGGGAAGAAGCTGTTTGTTTTGCTTACTTTTGAGTCTTCAATGTCTGGCACATGATAAGGTCCCAAGAATTGTTTGTTAGAAAATTGACTGAATGAATGAATGAATGAAGGGGAAACAAAACACAAACTTGTGTGCAAGCTGGTACACACACACACACACACACACACACACACACACTAATATTAATAGAGATGAATGATGCCACTAGGGTCTACACAGCTTAGGAAAGGATGAAGTAACACAGAGAATTTAAAGAAGAGAGCAACGCTAAATATTAAGTCACTATCTTAGAGAATATAAGAGCTCCTTTGTGGGCAGGAACCATGCCTTGCTCCACTCTCGCTCTCCAGTACCCTGGACAGTGACCAGCACAGGATGAACACAATCAGATGAAGGGAAAGACAACTGTTTTTCACAAAATATCCTTTCAGCATTGGTATTATATTACTATCATTAGAATTTGTAATAATGTTGTAATTTCTATAATTATTGTTAAGTAATTTTTTCCCTCTCAAGAGGGTTTGCCTTTTATTTCCTTGTATAGTTTAATCTTTTTCCTTCAACTTTACTCGTTGAATATACATTAATTGTACTGTCCCTCAAGAATTAGGCTAGGCACTGGGAAGAGATATTAAGATATTGCCATTGCCCTCACATAAGCTGCTTCTTATGTATAAGATTTTTTTTATCTTCAATTGTTTCTCAATTCAAGATTAACTGACAATTTGAACTAAGAAATCTTTTCCTATAAATAGCCCAAAATATCATATTTCTCTCCCTTTCTCATTTCTTCTTCACAGTTCTTACTTCTGTGTAATCTGATTTTTGATCAAGAGTGCCTTCAGCTTAATTTGCATATAACAAATTAAGTTTCTCACTCACAGTTAATAAAGAAATGAGAGAATATTAATGTTATTAATCTTTCAATGGTAGCAAGAACTTTCTCCACACATTTTATGAGTTTTATGTAGGCTTATGTCTATCTGGGACACAGTTGATAAAATAATGGCACAATACCAGCAAAAAGGGGAAATTAACATGTTTAAATAAAATCCTGTTCCAGAAGTTACCTTATATAATTTAATATTACAGGGTTATGCTGCTATACAAGGTATCTATAATATTCTTCTATACCATGGGATTTTAAATGACTAATATTTTTTAAAACACTAAGATAATTTAGGGTGGGATTTAGCTCAGTTGGTAGAGCACTACTCTGCAGTCTCTGAAGTCCCAAGTTGGATTCCTAACACTGCAAAAACGGGAGAAGGACCTGGCAATCCACTCCCAAGGCAATGCTGAAACAGTAAGCCATTGAAAACCCTATGAGGGTTGCTAAGAGTTGGACATGACTCACAGGCACCTAACATGAAGAAGAACAAGATAATTTAAACCAGTTAGCTTAGATACCCCCAATAAAATTGGTGGCAGAATTTTTGACTGGGAGATAAGACTCCAGCATTCTGGTTCTGTACTGACATCATCAGAATGACTACGGATAGGTACCTGTCCTTTACCTTACACATACAGTTGTTCATCAAGCCCTACTGATTTTTGAGTCTGTCTTCATTTTGTTTCTTCTTAGCTCTTCCACTGCTATTGCTTTATCTCGAGCCCCCTTGCCTGGACTTATGCAGTAGCATACTGACTGACTACGCACACACACACACACACACACACACACACACACACACACAAACACACACACCTCTTCCCATTCACACACATCTCATTCAAACCTGATAAAGTCATCTCTCCATAACAAAAACTTCATTTCCCTCTCTGAAAAAAGCCACCAGAATCTCTTCATCACCCAAGGACAAGGATTAAAATCCTTAATTAGACCCTCATCATCTGTTACAAATTTACTTTATTGTCCAACCAAGGCGCCCCCCACAGATTATGCTATGGCCACACTGAATTTTCTCTTCTATCTCCAATAATCCTACTCTTGTTCATGCCTCATTGAATTTTCACAAGCAGATCTGTAAACTTGGAATGCCCCTTCTCCTCCATGCCAACTGGAGAACTCCTTTTATTTTTGATCCAATTCAAATATAATCTTCTCTGAAGCTCCTTGTCTTTCCTGGACACAATTAGCAACCAATTTCTCTCTGTTCAAACACGTGTGTGTGTGTGTGTGTGTGTGTGTGTGTGTGTGTGTATTTTATATTTTAATAGACTTTAAACAATCTCCTTGAAGGTAACAGTTAATCACTTAGTATCAACAACTGTTTCTTGAATGAATAAGTAGATGAATGACAACTTTGCAGTCTAAATTTTTACCTATTGATTTTGAAGAATTATTATAAATGATTTTAAATATCTTTTGTGGATCTAATTTTTCATGCTTGTAGTAGTAGGTGAATGCATTAATTTAAATCACATGAGGTGATTCTCATTTTACAATGAGTAGACATACCTCTCTCAATGTCCCAAGAATATTGTACAGGATAGCAGAGAAATAATTACATTCCAAAGTGCCTGGCAGTAGTAGTAGTAATAATGTATCTGGTTACACAGGACCATTTTGAGAGTTGAACAAGACATTGTATATAAATTGATTAATATACTATGTGGCACATTTTAAACACTTAATGAATACTATTATTTTTAAAAAATACCTGGAAGCTTTTTAGTGAATTCTACAAGAATCTGCACATGATTGGTAGCCATTTCTGTTAAAATGAGAAAATTTTCTTCTGCACTGAATTCTTCTTTTAACTAAATTTTAAGGAAAAAAAGCAAATGATTAATAAGTAGATAGAAAAAATAAAATAAAATCATTAAGCTAAAGGAAAGAACAGACAGATAATAAATTTAAAGAGCCAGCTCATATTTCTCAGATTTTGGAGAGCAATTACTATTAATAAGAACGATGTGAGACCTTTTTGTCTTCAATTGCTTAATGCTGCTAAAAAGCATAAAAATATATAACTTAAATTCTCAACTCTAATCATTTCAAGTAACATATTCATATATAAATTCCAACTCCAAATAGAAAGATTAAGAAAATGTTAACTTTAAACAAATGTAATTTCAGATATTACACATACAATTTTATTTGTTATTTCTGGAGGCATCCTCTGTTTGCTATATGAATCCATAATATGACGTAGAAGATTCTGTTGATCTGAGGTGAGTTCATTTTTCTCCTACACTAGCAAGAAAATAAAAAGTGTTAGGGAAAGTAAGTATAAAGCATTCTTCCTGCATTCATCTAGAGTGAAATAATAGCAAAATATTTCATTATTTATTTATTTACATATTTATTTTGCAGTACTGGGGGGCTGAACCCAGGGGCTACCGAATATTTTGCAAGTGCTCCACTACTGAGTTGCACCTCCAGCCCCTTTTTTCCTTTTTTATCTTGAGACAGGGTCTCACTAAGTTAGGCAGGCTGCCCCTGGCCTTGAACTTGCGATCCTCCTGCCTCTATCTCTGTGTGCACCACCACACTTGGCAGCAAAGTATTTTTAAAAGCCTTAAGTACAGCAGGAACAATAAGCTCTAATATAGTACATAATTGTTTTATCTGGGTCCAGGGGCAAGTAACGTCAAGTTTCACTAAATTTGTTTCAAGTTGCTCATTTTCCTATCTAAAAAACTAGACCTAACAAAATATTCCTTTTTTTTTTTTCTTTTTCTTTTTTTCTTTTTCTTTTTTTTTTTTTCTTTTTTTTGACAGGTTCTCACTGTGTAGCCCAGGCTAGCCTTGAACTTGTGATCCTCATGCCTCAGCCTCCTAAATGTTAGGATTATAGGCAAGTGCCACCAAATCTAGCATCTGTCTTTCATGGGAATAAATAATAGTGTGGATATGAAGCCTAGTGAGCCCATTCATGTTGAAGGTCAGTAAATGTTCAAGGTTTAATCATAACTAAGAGAAGGCTCCTGTATATAAAATGGAGAATCAGTCTAAGCATATTTATTCTATATTTAGTGATTGAAAAACTGTCACTCATGGACCAAATCCATCTAGCTTTATAAATAAAGCTTTATTGGAACATGACCACACTCTTTTGATTATGTATTGTCTATGCTGCTTTTGCACTAAAATAGCAGAGTTAGGTAGTTGCAGAGACCCTGTGACCAAGCCTAAAATATCCGGCACTTTCAGAAAAAAAATTTTTTTCTAACCTCCCCAAATAGAGAGTCATCAATCTGGCAATTCAGAACCCAAACATCTCTTTCCCTCTTCATAGCATCTTTTGAGGAATGTGAATAATTGTGTCAATTTTTTTTTGCATCCTTATACCAAAGCATTTCTGATGAAGCAGTATGGCAAAATAATACTTTTCTATAAAATTATTTCTTTCTGAAATGAATAAAAATAATATATTCAAAAAACTAAAAATGTATGAAGTTCTCTGTGCTAATATTGTAATAAATTTTGAGAAGGGCATAGCTTTGACAATTGTGGCTTATTGGTTTTTTAGCTAACAGCAAATTAAAATTTTTCCAAATGTCCTGTGTGTTATGTGTTTAATTGTCCAGGATGCTGTTTTGCTATTTTATCCTAAATTGCTCAAAGGATTTCTTGAGAAATCCGTGATTCAGTGAGAAAGGCTTTTCTCTATTGGTGCAAAGATGTGTATTCACCTGTTTTACTCATTGATAAGAATTAATCCACAACCTTTATTGAGTCCGTACCTCTCCAGTTGAAGCCTACCTTCTTTACGACAGGGAAAACATGGTCATCAAAACTCAGTTGGAAAACTCCACCATCCACACCAAATCATTCCCACTGGCAGCCACTAGGTAGTAATAGTAGTTGAATGGAACCAGGGAGAAGAACTTTCACTTTCTACCTTACACACCAATATTATTTGAAATTTTACTCCAAAGCATGTATTTCTCTCTTCATTAAAAACAAAAAAAAGGAACCCATTCTAATTCACAATTGAAATGGAAATTCTGCTGTGGCTGTGGCTCTAATTTCAAAGTCTCTCAACCAGACAACTAGGTTCCCAGAGGCTCTACTCCTGTTGGCTTTGGAAGACCATTGTATGTTATTACCCTGCATGACTTAGTCGTCGTGGAGGTCACTTGTCTCAAGTCACGTCCTTCACTGTCCTCATTAATAGTCTGATCTGCATGCTGCTTCACATTTTTTCTCAGTCGTTTAGATTTACATTGAATTTCAGTTAACAAGCCTGGGAAAATAAGCACAGAGACTTCATCATCACAGAAAGTACTGTTAGATGTGTGGTCACAGAGCTGCTGAAGTGTGGTTGGCTCAGAAGATCTTTGCAGCTTGGCACAGAAATAATTCTAGCTCTTCAGACACTTAAAAAGAGAAGACCAAGGTTTAAGACTTGGCCTTGAACAAGAAGTTTAATATCTGTGAATGTCAGTTTATTCATTTGTAAAATGCAAATAATGTCTACCTCAGAGTTCTATTAGAATAAATGTAAGTATATCATTTTTAAATGGGTTTTATATAAAGAACTTGTATTACTAAAACTTTATACACAATGCAAGGTATTCAGTCAATAAAAAGATGACACTTTCCCCATTCTCAGTCTAGGGTACTTAGAAAGTTGGTGTTTCAAAATATGGCATTAATATTATTTTCATCCATGTTGTATACTATACCATAAGAAGTATATTCAAATTCATATTAAACATGCATTAAATTTTTCAAATAAATAAATGTTAACATCAGTTAAGGAAAAATGTTAACTATTGTTAATTTTCAAAACTACACAAATTATTGAAAAATGTAAAGATTAAAATACTCAAGGAGTGCTATCATTTGGATCTTGGATGTCCCCAAAGTTCCATGTGTTACAAGCTTTGTCCTTCATGAGATGCTACTGGGAGGTGGTAGAACCTTTAGGAGGTGGGGTCCAGTGGGAGGTCCTTAGATCATTGGGGTGTACCCTCAAAGAGGATTGTGGGTTCCTGACCCCTTGCACTTTCTATTTCACTTCCTGGTCATGAAGTGAGCAGTTTGCTGCCATGTACTCACCACCATTGCCATTCAGCACCCCTACCATGGCCTAAAAGCAAAGGATCTGATCAGTCATGGACTACAACCTTCAAAACTATGCGCCGGAAGAAACCTTTCCTCTTTATAATTATCTCAGGTATTTTTAATAGTGATAGAAACCTGATTAATACAAGGTGACTGAAATATTGTTGGATGATCATATAATATCATCATTGATTTATACTTAAACAGAGCTACAAAAATTATGTAGAATAACCTTCTGCAACCTTCTAGTTCATATTCCCATTGAATTTTTTTATTCTTCACTCAATGTTAATGAAACAAATTTCCAGGAAGTTACTTGCACAAGGAGTTTATTTTACAGACTCATGAAAGATCTACATCTCTTACTAGAAATGTTTGTGTTAATAAATAATATTACAGACTTTTATAAAGAAACTCGGGCAAAATGTCTATGGAGCTCAAATGGAACAAGTTCATATTTAAGTGATGAGCAACATGAACCACCCAGTGTCAGTGTATTTCCAATGCAAGATTGGGTTCCAGCAGTAGCCCCTATGCAGGCTCTTATTTCATGTATACTAAAATGAGATTGTGATCGGCCACAATAAAACTTTCATCCATCCAGAGATGGATTATTTACATAGACCTATTTTCCCCTTCCTGCACACATTATCTCTCTGGGTCCATCCCAGTTTGGGAACAATAAAACTGGAGTCACCTTCCACAGGCTTTTATTTCATGTAGCATTCCTTCCCTAAATGTTATCATCCCCTTGGTGACATTTGTTTGTCTATTTGTGTTTTGAAGAGGAACAGGACATATCTCAGAATCTGAGTGGTCTATAGGAGCTGCAGAATTAAAAATTAATTATGTTATATACTAACATGCATTCCAATTTTTTGATGAAGATTACAGCTCCTCACAAAGCCAGCAGTTAATACACTGTCTCTTTATCAGATTGAAGGACAAAATTATATTAAAACTCAGGGTAGTTAATTTCCTGTGTAATCTTATACAAATTGGTTCAAAGTTGCAGTAAGAGAAGACAGATTCTTAATAAAATGACTTAGTTTAAAACTCTATTTAGACAGTTCAGAGGCAGTTATACTTTATAAAGCATTTTTATTTATTCTAACAAGTATGGGTTTTTTAATTAAGCACGGGGTCACTGTGAGTCAGACATGACTTGACAGCACCTAACAACAGCAAACAATAAAGAAGCATATTAAAATCTAATTTGGAAGAAACTTCCAGATTTTCATCCTTTGTAGTTCATTAAAGCAGGTTATTTTAACCATTTATTAATGCCATGCCACTCTATGTATAATTCTTTGCAATAAAGAAGGCAAAAAAATCAGTCATTTATTTCAGGCAAATACCAGTAAGATACTCTTTAGTTGACAGCTTGAACAATTTTAGTGGTTCATTACCCTTTCCAAGAGCCTAGATGGCTTACTATATTCCTTCTTTAAAATGTGAAGAATCATCTTTTTGACATGAGTTACTGGCATTTGCCTCCTTAAGAGATTTTTTAGTGGAATTTAATTACTTGAAGTGAATACCTGTATACATACATTCAGCCAACATTCCCATCTCTTTGCACTTCCTTAGCCGACACTCTTGGCACTTTCTTCGCATGTACATATCCATCACACAGTTGCCCCCATTTTTACACTTATATACGGCATTTTTGGTAATGCTTCTCCTGAAGAAACCTATGGGAGAAATACTGAAAAGTATTAAAAAGAAAGCCCCTAAAAATTTCTCATCTCAAAAAGCACATCTGAATTCAAAGATGCTAGAACATTTTCTCATGAACTGCTAGAAAGCCCAGAGGCAATCCTTGAGTATACTGGTAACAAAGGATATTTCTAGCTGCACTGTGTTGTTCAGAGGCTGCTGCTTTTAATTATTTCTCAAAAAATAAAGACAGATTTGAATTATCACCTCTCTTAGAAAAAAGTCTTAGTTTTTTAAGATAAATTATTTTCATTTATCTTTATCAGAGGACAATTATGTGCTAGTGAGCACTAGGTGAGGCCAATAATTCATCCTGATGCCCTTCTAGAGTTTACAGGTTGGCTGAAGGCAAAGACATGCAAACAACTAAGTGAAAGTAAGGGTTACATGAATTCTGATAAGAGGCTGTGCTGGGGTGGAGAAGACAGAGAAGAATCAAGATAGGAAGTGAGCAGTCAGCTAAGAGTTGGAAAGCATGTTGCTGTTTACCAGTCATTCAGGGAGAAAGTTGTATTCAAGGTTTCAGTTCAGTACTTAACATGCCAGCCTGACATAATAATAAAAATGTCAACCTTGATTTAAAAGCGAACGTTTCCCCTGAACAAGGCAGGGCTCAGCTGCAGCCTGTTATATGTAAGATGCCTAGAGCAGGGAAAAGGATGTGACTATCTCATCTCTGCTTCTCTTTTTCCTCATGGCCCATTTCCACTTATTCTCCTCCAATTAGTTAACCATAGCTTCTGACACCTCCAGAGACAAAGAGAGCTGGTGAATAGGAAAGGTATCACAGGAAGCAATGGAAGAAGTGACAAGAAAGTGTTTACTTGCCTGTGTAGAGTCCTGTAGCCATACCCACACTTTCATTTTCCAAGGTTTCAGTTACTTGTGGCCAGCCACAGGCCAAAAATATCAATGGAAAATTCCAAAAATAAATAATTAATAAGTTTCAAATTGCATATTGTTCTGAGGAATGCAATGAAATCTTGCACAGTTCCACTCCATCCCACCCAGGATGTGAATCATCCTTTTATTCAGGATATCCATGCTATATGCTACGCACCCAATGGTATGTGAGAGAGATCACATTCACATAATTTTTATTATAATATATTGCTATAATTATTATATTTTATTATTATGCTATTGTTGATAATCTCTTTCTATGCCTAATTCATAAATTAAACTTTACCATAGACATGCATGTGTAGTATATACAGGATTCGGTACTATCTACCATTTCACGCACCCACTGGGGGTGCTAGAACATACCCTCAGTAGATAAACAGGGACTACCTACTATCCTAAGCTGAGTTTGCTTAGCTATTCCCTTCCCCCCTCCCCTCCCCTTCCTCCTTTTTCTCCTCCTTCTCCTTCTTCTTCAACAGGTCTCTCTATGTAGTCTAGTCTGGCCCCAAACTCTTGATCCTCCTAAGTGCTGAGATTACAGGCATGCACCACTATACCTGGCAGCAACTTTTCGAAGTTGACTCTTTCTTCCTTGGGTTAGGTTGTTCAGAGGACCTCTCCCATCATCCCATAATTTCATCTGTACTTCCTCCATGAGAGCAAATATATTTCTATTCTAGCCTATAGTTTATATCTCCTTCTTTAGCATCCAGGAACTTGGCATTCTTTATACCAACATGTCTCTATATAATGCTCTTAGCATAGATTTGGAATAATCCCATACTGGCTTTCTCTGGTCCAAGACATAAGTCTTTCTTATTTTAACAAACTATTAGAATAATATTTAATATTTATTCTTTACTATCTATTGTTCTAACCACGTTACTTCCATTTAGCCATTTAATCCTCATATCAATTTTATGATAAAGATAATATTATATCTCCCCATATTGTAGATGGGCTGGGATTTAGCTTAGTTGGTAGAGTGCCACTCTACAGTCTCTGAAGTCCCAAGTTCTATTCTCAGCACTGCAAAAATGGGAGAAGGACATGGCAATCCACTCTGGAGGCAATCATGAAACAATCAGCCATTGAAAACCCTATAAGGGTAACTATGAATCAAACACTACTTGAAGGCACCTAACAACAACATATTGTAGTTGATGGGAAAAAGATACACAAAGGTTAAGGACTGTGGCCATGATAACATGATTAATAAGTGGACTAACAGAGTTCAAACGCAGGAAACCATCCTCCAAAGCTCAGATTTTTCACCATTCTGATATCATTGCCTCCCTTGGGTCACAAGAGAGTAGTACAACTTAATATTAAACACTTACTGTCCTAAAACCTGGGGCTGGGGTTTAGCTCAGTTGGTTGAGTGCCCCTCTGTGCTCTCTGAGACCCTGGGTTTGATCCCCAGAACCACAAAAATGGGAGAAGAACCTGGTAGTCGACTCCCCAAACAATCCAGAAACAATCAGAGAATAGCAAAGAAGCATTGACATTTGCCAGGCCTGGCACAGTCAGGGAGTGTTTTGTTCTATTGTACATAGGGTTTCTGTGAGTTGGACCCAACTCAACAGCACTCAACAACAACAATCCTAAAAGCTGCAGTCTCCGACCTGGGACATACCAAGATGAATAAGACATTCCAGTCTTTGGTACATCCAACTTTGTGGAAAGATGAAGAAGTAAATTCATAGCATAATACAAACTAGGGTCATAGGCTAGATAATTGAGTAATAAGTTATGGAAATGTTGAAGCAAAAGAGATTATTTCAGAACTACACCATATGTTTATAAAAGTTGCACCACATTTAAGGAGGAGGAGCAGCAGTTACATTGCAGACATGTAAACTTGCACATTTATTATGGCAATTTTCCAGCAACAGAAAAAAAATTTTTTAATAAAATAAATATAATATGATGATTCCCCAGTACCTAGACATCAAATGTGTTGAGGAAAAAGCATTATTTTAAAAGTCCATTATGGTTCCCTCATGGGTAAGGATATTGAGCATTTTTTTCATATGTTTCTGGGCCTTCTGTATTTCTTCTGAGAACTATTTAATTCAATTGCTCCCAATTATTGATTGGATTGTCTTCAGTATTTAATTTTTTGAGTTCTTTATATATCCTAGATATTAATCCTCTGACAGATATATCGTTGAAAAAGATATTTTTCCCATTATATGGACTCTCTCCTGTTTGTTGTTTCCCTTGCTATGCAGAAATTTTTTAATTTCATGTAATCCCACATGTCAATTCTTACTACTATTTCCTGGACTACTGGAGATATTTTAAGAAAGTAATTGCCTATGCTTATGTGTTAGAGAGTTTTCTTTCCAATTTCTTCTAGTAGTTTTCAAAGCTTCTGGTTTTATATTCAGATCTTTGATCTATTTTAAATTGATTTTGAAAGGGTGTGATATATATTTTATATATATATACACACACACATATATATACACACATACATATATATACACACACATATATATACACACACATATACATGAAAGATTAGAAAGTACAAGGGGATATATCTAGGGGGGAAGGGATTATAGACAAGGGGGATGGCAGCAACATGGGGGGCAATGAGGAGGAGAACAAGTACAAACTACATAACAACTGTATGAAAATTCCATAATGAAATTCTTTTTAGCATATGCTAATTAAATAACAATTGAAAAATAAAATAAGTTAAAAAAACATTTTAAGCCTATTGTCAGGTGCTGTGGCCCACACCTGTAGTCCCAGCTATTCCAGAGGCTTAGGCAGAAGGATGGTAGACTAGAGGCCAGAGAGAGACAGCCTGCACAACTTAGCAAGACCCTGTCTCAAAAATAAAAAAGAGGTTGGGGTGCAGCTCAGTTATAAAGTGCTTGCCTAGCATGCACAAGACCCTGGGTTCAACTCCCAGTACAGTAAAAAGAAAAAATAAAATTAAAAGCTTAGTATATGGGCTGCTAATTACCCAAATTAGTTCCTAGTATGGGGAATCAGAGAAGGATTCGTGAAGGAGGAAGAATTTGACCAAGAGTTTGGAGAATAAGTAGGATTTTGAAACATGGAAAAGGGGGAGGAAAAGTATTCTGGGAAATAAGCAAAGGCAAGGTGTTACAGAAGTTCCAAGGAAAAGTGGATAATGCATTTTGGTAGTAGGGTGGGGAGTGGGAGAATTAGTAGATGAGTAAGAGGTGGTAGTGGGAAGAGAATGCTAAATGGCTGTGAAAGCCAAGCACTGGAGTTGAGTCTTTAGCATGTAGAAAGAGAGGTCATTAGAGTTTGGCAGGGAAAGGTATGTGCTAACTTGCATGTGGGGAAAAATTCTTGGTGAAAGATGAAAAAAAGGAGAACCAGGAGGTTGAAGACTGGACATAATAACCATAATATAGCTGAGACATGATGGATACTTGAACTGGACAGGGAGAGAATAGAAAGGAGAAATGGAGGAAACATTCTAGTCTTTGGTAAATAACTCAATCTGAAAATAAAGGTGGAAGGAAAAGTTAGACGTGTCAAGGTTAACAAAGTCATGGACTTGCTTGTGAATTTGCCAGCTGTAGGAAAAACCTTAAAGTTTTTCTAAATGTCAAATCCAATCAAATGAGGTCTAAAAAATGACTTTGTGCTTCAGTCAGCATTGATATTGAGATTGCAAATACCAAAGCATGCATTTTAAAAGAGATTAGAGATTAAAAAAAAGAATAAAAGGATTTTTTCCCTAGTACCAAAACATGAGCTCAATGAACACCTTAGTCTGCATGAGTCAATCTTTCCACTCATCTTTAGCTTCTCCCAGGAATGATTCCCTTTAAAACTGTCATAGATACTGATAGACAGTTCAATAGTTAACAGAATAAAACTCTTTATTCCAAGATGAATCAAAGGAAGAGTGCACAGAACAATTCTGTATTTTCCCCGCCCCCTTTGGTATTAACTGAGAAAGAAATCATTATCATCTCAATAGCTGAATTAATGAGCTTTCATTCTGGGATGGCAACACAATATTATCACTGTATCATTTAAATATGGGTACATATATTCATACTTATGCAAATCTATCCATACCCCTTCCTCTGCCTCTATCTTGCTTTTTTTGTGCATATTCAACAATGCTCATATCAGAAAAGTCATTTAAAAATGAATGGAAAGGAAATTCAGTGAGAAACAGAGCCTTCCTGGTAATAAAAGATGAGTACACAAGGTTGGCATTGCCAGCTGGCGAATGTGTACAACTAAGGGGATCCCTGGGTGGCAGGCAAATAGCTACCGGATGGCATTTACCAGAATCCCTTAATTTTGTAGAATATTGCACACCCTGCTTTTCCATTATTTATACAGATGGAACCCACATACCATATCCTATTCCCAAACCATATATAAATCTGTGTATATATGCATGCACATGCCAGACATCAGTGATTGACACTGATAGCCATTGGTAATAGGTTTCTCATTACTTTGAACTTAATAAAATTTTACTTGGTGTCTTAAAACTTTAAGGATGGATATAAGCTTTTAAAACAGCAACAAATACACAGAGCTCAGTAACTAGAGATCATTAAACTCAACATAATCTAAATGGAGAGAGCTTTTAGGTCTGTCTCAGCTTATATAGCAACTATTTTGTGCCAGGCACTTTTGCATACAGTAAATCATTTAATACTGTTAATAATCCAATGAGCTAGATACTGTAATCATCTCATTCTTACAGAAGAAAAGACAGAGTTACACAGAGTCTTTTGCTCAAGGTCTTACAGATAATTAATAGTGGAGCTCAGATTTGAATCCTGATAGTCTCACTTTAGATTCTGTGCTCTTAACCAGGACATTATTCTGGCCTTCTGATATGGAGTTTATATTCCAAAAAAAATTGTCTTGAGAAATTAATCTCCCAAATTTCACACATGGCAAGTGCCTAGCCCTAAACAGACACCTATTACTTCCCTCAATTTGTTTGAGTCTATAATTTTGCAATAATTTTAGGAATGTTAACATGAATTAATATTTTGTTGAATCATTCATTTATGCTTTGTTCTTGCTTTTTCATTTTATTTTCCATTCCAAGAGGGTAATCATATTTTATGCTTACTTACTGGGACAAAACCTAAAGGTGTCTACTTCTAAATAAAGATAACTCTTGCCTAAGGTTTTTGTTTTCAACTCCTCATTGAAAAGGTTATACTGGATCATCTCAAAGATGCTGGAGTGGAAGTCAATACTTTGAGTGGTGGAAAGCAGAAGCAGTTTCACCAGAAAGAGGTTTGGTGAACTTTCCCAGAGCCTAGGAATGGAATGAGTCTCTCAGGTTCTGTGGGTATTAGACCAGCACCCATAAAGAGTCTCCAGAGAGGTGACAGCTCTTTAGTGGGATAGTTCTGTGATAAGGACAGAAAGATACCAAGAATGATGACATTTAAAACTCTGGGATAAGATGGCCATATTGAACTGTGAATTGTTCACTTTCAAGGGACTAATTCAAAGTTGGACAAGAAGCATATCAACAAATATTAAAACATTGATAGGAGTCTGCAAACTTCAGGCAGGATTAGGGAAATGGGGCTTGGAAAACAGGAAATCACTGAGGCAAGATGGTCACAAGGTAACCGATTAGGGCCACTGAGTTTTGGTCAAACCACATAGGTTTCATTTCCTTGAGTCCTATTCTTCTAAGAAAAACAAGTCCCATGACCTGGCCAGCAGTCACCTAGTTAATTAATCTCTAGGTAAAAGCAAAACAAAGAACTGCTCTTTAACTCTATTGGGCCAATATACAGTATCCCCTGAGGACCAATCTAGTAAAAGTCTAGCCCAAAGAAAAAGACCAAAGACCCCCCAGACAACAGCTCCACCTCAGCTACCTAGTCAGGACCCCCTTCGTTTCAAAGGCCTTTATCCTTTCAATATAACGCTTTTGCTCCTGCTTTCCTTTGCTACCTGCATGTTTAGTCCTGGTTCTATGGACCTAGGAGCCTGGCATCTGACACCTGAGAAGAAACTCCAGTCACAGTATTTCACCCTGTGTAAGACCCCTGAGATTAATGCATTATCTTGATGAAAAGAGCACCCCCAAACATAGCCCAAATGAAATTTCTCAGCAACTAGGAAAATTATGAAGTTGGAAAAGATTGCTGTTAGGTGCCGTCAAGTCAGTATCCGACTCATAGCGACCCTCATGGGGTTTTCAATGGCAGACTGTTTCGGGATTGCCTTGGGAGTGGATTGCCAGGTCCTTCTCCCAGGTCCTTCTCCCATTTTTGTGGTGCTGGGAATTAAACTCGGGACCTCAGAGACTGCAGCGCAGCGCTCTACCAACTGAGCTAAATCCCTCCCTGGAAAAGATTGTTGTTGTTGTTGTTGTTGTTGTTAGGTGCCCTCGAGTCGGTACCCAACTCATAGCGACCCTCATAGGGTTTTCAATGGCTGAGTGCTTCGGGATTGCCTTGGGAGTGGATTGCCAGGCCCTTCTCCCACTGGAAAAGATTAGACTTAGAGAAATATAGGAATACATCATGTCTCACACCTACTCTTTCCTATGTGTTCCAATAACAAAGAGCCTCTGAAAAGTTACAGATAAAGTAAATCTAAGATAAAGAGGTGACTGTCAAAAAAACTAATTGAAAATGAACTAAATAAATATATAATTTATCAAATTTTGTAGGATGCAGCAAAAGCAGCACTGGCAGGGAAATTTATAGGAATAAAATCAGTGTTCTGTTTATTAAAATAAATTAAAGCCATTAAAATAAATGGCTTTATTTTAAAATTAAATAATTAAATAATTAAATAATTATAGATGAATAATTAATATTAATAAAATAATTAAATAATTATTAATTATTTTATTTATTTATTATTTTATTGATTAATGAAATAAATGATTGAAATTAAATAATTAAAATAAATGGCTTTATTTTATATTAAAATAAATGGCTTTATTTTAATATCTAAAACCATTAATATAAGTGTTCGCTTTAGGAAGCTAGAAAAGAAGAGCAAATTAAATACAAAGTAAGCAAAAAAAAGGAAATAATAAAAAAGTTAGAGCAGAAATCAATGCAATGCAAAATAGGAAAACAAAGGAGAAAATCAATGAAACCAAAAGTCAGTACTTTGAAGAAATCAATAAAATTAATAAATCTCTAGCAAGACTATCCAAGAAAAAAGAGAAAAGACAATACAGATTGACAATGTCAGAATTGAAAGAAGGCCCCATCACTACTAAACCAAAGGACATTAAAAGGAAAAGAAAGGAGCATGATAAAAACTTTAAACTCACTAATTTAACAACTTAGACAAAACCCCTGAAAGATATGATCTGTCAAAATTCACCCAAGAGAAAGTGATCATCAAAACAGACTTATAGTATTAAAGAAATTGAATCAATAAGCAGTCCTCTAATATAGAAAGGATCAAGCCCAGATGGTTTCATTGGTTAATTCTATCAAACATTTAAGGAAAAAAGGATATGTATACTCTACAATCTCTTACAGAAAACAGAAGAGAAGAAATATTCTGTTATTTTATGGGGCCATCATTAAATTAATACTCAAATTACACAAAGACATAAAAAAGGTAATCTGCAAATCATTGACTCTTATTTATTTTTCTTTTTAAATTTAGTTTGTTAGCATTTTGTTTATTTGTTTTTATTTTTGTCTGGCATTGTGGTCTATTACAAAGATTATTTTGAGGCAGGGTAGAAAGATATGAAAAATTGAGGAGACATGGGAAAAAAGGCTTTTGCCCTCAGATCTGATCTGAGTCTTAGGCACGAATTCCAGCACAACCAAAAAGGAAAACTGTTGTGAGAACTGCCTGCATAGAAACCTGTGCTTTTCTAGGAATCTCACTGAACCAGATTATGGATTATAATTAAACTTAACAAGCCTAGGTAATTTCCTTTTTACTAAATGTGGTAAGAATTTCCACAACTATCCCAATCTGGCATTTTAACAATGTTCTTTTTCCTATCTGTAAATTTATACACCTTCTGGGACCCCATTGAGCAATATAAATTCAAAAGGCCCCAAATCATATATATACATGTGAAGACACTCAGGTTTGACTCTCTCTCTTGAGAGGCCCACATCCATGTCTTGGATGTATGTTATTATTTCCTTAGGCATCTCTCTCTCTATGAACCTGGGTTTCTCCCTAAGGTGTCTACTATCCCTTACCTTTACCTAATAAAGTCTCAAACTCTATTTCACTCTCTGACTTGTCCTGAAAATCATTTCTGCAATTGAGCCAAGGACCTGGCACCACCTGAGTGGAGATCCTGAGAAGGGGAACTCCTCAGGGTGGACAGTAATCCTGGGCTACAGCATCCCTCACCTCCAGTAACATCTTCATCAGGCAGATTTTGGAAACGGCTTTATTTTAACATGATTTAGACCAGGCTTCCAACCAGCTTTTCCCAAATTTAAGCCTATGTTGGGATAACCTGACTCCAATCCAGCAATAAGTGCAACATACTGCAGGACCTCTTAGCCATATCTGCTGAGGATGAGACACATATTCGCAACTATTGGCTCATCAAGACCATCGGCAAGAGTAACTTGGCCAAGATGAAGTTGGCCTCACATATCCTGACTGGAAAAAAAGTAGCCATGCAGATCATTGGCTGAACGGAACTCCTCCAGACACCTGAGACTGTACAAGAACAGCGTACTGCTTTACATGCAGCCACATAGGGGCCAAGAGGACTCAGTGTAGTGGAAGATGCAGATGCAAATTGCTATGGAAATCTCTCGTCCACATCCGATGTGAGCAGATATCCAGCACCTCCAAGGCTTTCAGAAACATTGTATCCAAGATAGCCAGCAAATGTAAGCTCTGAAAGGGAGCCAGGAGCCTCTTTGGACACTAGAAGAAGGGTTGACCATCCTCTATCCCCACATATTCCATCTCAGTCCCCCTCCTCCAAACTGTAGAACCTGGATTGGTGTGTTTGCCCTGATGCACTTCTCTCCACCTGGTCCTTCTCTGTCTTTCATGTGTGTGGGGAAAGAAGATCATTCTACAGTAATAAATGAAGACTATCTAAATCACAATGCCTGTAGATGTACCACCCTGGCATCCAATCCCATCAGATCTCAGTTAGTACTTGGACGGAAGACCACCTAGGAACACCAGGTGCTGTAGGCTTGGGAGAAGCACCTGGCAGCCCACTCTCAAAAAACAATCAGCTATTGAAAATGAATAGCAGAGAAGCACTGATAAAGGTGCTGGGCATTACACAGAGTAGGGTAGTGTTTTGTCTGATGTACATAGGGTCTCTGTGAGTCAGACCCAACTTGATGACACCCAACAACAACAACATCTAAATCACAAAAATAGCAAAATTAAAAAAAAAAAAAAAACCCTTCTTAGTGGTAGTCTCTGGAGCAGGATTTGGGGAGAAGAGAGGTAGGGAAGAGGTCTTTTCCAATGATAGATATCAATTTGGCTTTGGAATCATGAGCACTCATTGCTTTGACAAAATGTTTATTAAGTGATAACAGCAATCTGATGGAATAGAAAGTAAAACTTCACTGACACCTTCACCCCTACAGGGTGTCTGCTGAGAAGATGAGGACAGCGGTTATGCTCTGCTGGAGCTCCTCTGCATGTCTGTAAGAGCCATTTATACTTCTATGTAGGCAAACCCCAAGAAGCTACAGCCTGGTCCCCAGCATCTTCCCTGGGGTTTCATGGGCTCTCAGAAAGTGAATTCCAGCCATCAGAGATGCCTGCTGCTACTTGAGCCCAAGAACTACTTTATTCTTTTGGAATTCAACCTTTATTCTCTGAACTATAGTTAAATGTCTCTCCATTTCTTGCATGTGTATTTGTAACTGTTCTCATTTAATAATTTATGCTTTTGGAAGTTTCTTTTAATCACCATTTATATATTTACATATTGCTTATATATTGACTTCAAACATTTTTCATGTTTAAAGATTGTCTTAGGTTTATTTTGTCTCATTATCTACATATTTATTTGAAATATCAATTTTATCCACTAGAAATTATTATCCTTTTATCATTTTTCTATACATCCTTTCAGATACTATTTCATTGATTTTATAATAATTATATTTTTATATTAAAATGTTTTCTCTTTCCTGTTTATTTTAGCTCGGTTATATAAACTGTTTTCTCACTCTTGCTTTAAGAGTGAGAGCTTTAAGAGGATTTTTGCTGTTTTTCTCACCACTGCATCTTCTATGCTTAGCATAGTGCCTCACATATGAGGTGGTATTTAATAATACTTGATGAATAAAGTATTGAATTAATTAATAGGAAGACAGCTTTGACGACAGTATATGACTTCAATTGGGGAGGCTGGATGAACAGAATAATAACAATGATAAAATAAGAAAAATTCATCAACAAAATAACTACGGCTAAATGCTTATGGAACACTTAGATGTGCCAAGTACAGAGCTAGATGTTTATAAAACAATGTCTCGTTTTTTTTTAAATCAAAACAGCCCAATGATAATAGTAATAACAGCTTACATTTATTGAGGATTCACTACTGGAAAATGCTAATGATAGGCAGATTAGCTTAGCCATTAGCAGGCAATATGAAGGAAAAGGGAATTGAAAACAGCTCCTGCCTTTCCACTGTGATGAATGAGGCCACGTGAGTCTCTGAGGCCTTTGGAAGGACACTTTTTAACGTACCCCACGCTTTATCCAAGTCATTGATCCATTTACAAACCAAAAACCCCAGTCTCACATCACACTGGGTCCCCAGAGCTGAGTGCCCAGGGCTGATGTCATGCTGGGTGTGCCCTAATTTGAACAAAACTAGGAGAAATGTGCCTTCTCCCTTTTTTTTCCTTCTTTTCTTTCCTCTCCACTTCTTGCTCTTTGCTCTTCTCTTCTCTCTCTAGTAACTATGTGCACGTTTCTCCCTTCTCTTGGGCCTGCCATTTTCTTTATCTAAGGTACTTTTCCCTCTAGAAGTCTCATTTATCTCTGTTTTCTCAGATTTTTACCTTTCTCTGGAAAACAGAAATATCCTTTTGCAGATTCACCCAGGGAACCCAGTTTAAGTTCTTTTGCAGGTTTACCTCCACGTGCCTCAGTCTTTTCTGTAATGATTTCTTAATGGTGTACTATCTCTTAATAAACTTTATCTATACTCTTCACTGTAACTTCTGCATCAGGTATAATACATTTATATGCCAGATATAAGGACCAGGGTTATGTTGCCAAATTCCTGGATCAGTGCTCTGTACCTGCCACTCTGCACAACCTGAAAATCTTCAGTAACACTATGCTAATGGCATTACACCTATTACCTGTTTAATCCTTATGACAATCTATAGACAACTCCTTCAAAGGGATGTCCTATAGGTTAAATGAGTTATCACTTGGAAAGCCCCAGAACTGTAACTGCACACAGGAATCACTTGATATATGTTATCTACATACCTCTCATCATCACCACCACTATCATCTCACCCTCCTCCTCCTCAGCATTGTCATCATTTTGCATGTGAAGTCTGAAGCACAGAGACTTTAATTAACTTAGGACAGCAGCAAGAAAAGCACTGGGATTAGAGTCCTACTCTACATATGTTTTCAAGACACTTACTATAAAAGTTTTCCAATGCAGGGAAATAGTTTGGAACCACACTTTGCATCATACTCTAAGATAATTTGACCCAGAGAGTTCATTAGGATCATTATTAAATTTTGTAAAATCAAATCTCATTTGATCCCAAGTAGGATCTCAATAAGTTTATAAGAGGGTCAGGGTTCCTCAGGTTTCACAAATGTCCATAAACAAAAGATCTCTCAGGAACAGTCTACATCTATTCTATAACATGATAGTTTCAATAGCTGTGGAAGCTCTAAATCTTCAGAGCTAAGTCTAACACTGGTGCATGATCATATATAAAAATTTATTCAGAGCCTGGCGCAGTGGTGCGTGTCTATAATCCCAGCAACTCAGGAGGCAGAAGCAAAAGGATCAAAACTTCAAGGCCAGACGCTGCCTGGGCAATTTACCAAGATAAAAAAATTTTGAAAGGAGCTGGGGTGTGGGTCAGGGGTAGAGTGCTTGTAAAGTATGTGCAAGGCTCTGGGTTCAACCCAAGTACCCACAAGTGTGTGTGTGTGTGTGTGTGTGTGTGTGTGTGTGTGTGTGTGTGTGTATGTGTCTGTGTGTGTGTATTTGTTGTTAAATGCCGTGGAGTTGGTGTCTGACTCATAGTGACCCTATGTACGACAGACGAAACTATTGTCAGTGCTTCCCTGCTACTCATAGAGTTTTCAATGGCTGATTGGTTTTTGGGAGTGGATTGCCAGGTCCTTCTCACAAGCCTACAGAATCTGGTGTTCTCAGGTGGTCTCCCATCCAAGTACCAACCAGGCACAACCCTGCTTAGCTTCCAAGGTCTGATGGGATCAGGCTCCACCATGGTACGACTGCAGGTGTGTGTGTGTGTGTGTGTGTGTGTGTGTGTGTGTGTATTTTCCCCTGGAGGACAGGTGGGTCACTCATTCATTCATACGATGTCTTTTAAGAATTCTACCATTCTCTCTCTGATATGTGCAGACTCTTGCTATTGAGAAGGGATGTGACAGACACTGACCTATTCGGAAATGCAGACATTTGAAATTTCCAGTCAGATGCAGATGGGTTTTGTTGGTTAAGATTTGAGGACTGAATCGAAATTTCACTCAGACATTAGCACATTTCCATAAGCTGCACTGATAACTCACAGAGAAAGAAAGCTCTTGATTTAATCTAGGTCTAAGCAAATGGCAGTCATTGTCAGTCTACATTATGATTGTGTTCTGAATTTATTACTTTTAGAAATATTGAAAACTGCAATTATATTGATGCCATAGATTTCTATGATGAATAAAACAGTCATACAAATTAAAATTTTTCTAAGATAGAAACCAATAAAGTTAGGGAATTTAACTATGATCTTTGTTTTGTTTCTAAGTTTTAAAAAAAAAGTCTTGTTTTTTGTTCTAAGTTTCATAGGCCTCACAGATCCGGAGGAAAATCCTAAAGTAAGAGAGCTTTCAAGAACTTTACATATAATAATCCAATTTAGTTCTAACAAGGACCCTAGGAAATAGATAATATCCCCCATTTTGCAGATTTGAGGCTAACAGAAAGTACAATATTGAATACAAAAAGAATTGGCTAGCTTGATACCCATGGAACCCATCTTCCAATCTAGTATGAGTCTATTCTATACTTTGAAAGTTAAACATAATCTTTCACACACTCTCTTGCAGTTAACATGGTGAAAATGACTTAAGCTCTCCCACAGAGATGTTATTGGAAGACACTGAAAAGGAGAAGTGAAGCTAGAGCTATGCTTGTTTTGCTTCTGTTGTTTTTAGTGGAAAAGAGAACCATGGGTTTTTGACATGGTAGCACCCTGGTTTCCAGTGGAGGATGTTGAGAGACAGTATGCAGGACATCCTTTGTTTGTATGTAGGTATAGATTCAACAGACAAGCCATAGCTCTGGAGCAATTAATTGCAGTGAAATGGCTTCCTGATCCTAAGATGGAAGCTAAGGCAGTGTTTTTGTATGGCTAACAATTCTTGTTGGGAGAAGGACCTGGCAACCCACTCCCAAAAATCAATCTGCCATTGAAAACCTTATAAACAGCAGAGAAGCACTGACAGTAGTGTTTTGCTTGTTGTATGTAGGGTCATTATGAGTCAGATCCAGACTCGATGGCACCTAACAACAACAATTCTTGTGGTAGCTTCCGAATCTCTATCTTCTTCATTGTGGCAGAATCGCAATAGCCCCAGCAGGCCATTCTTGCAGTGTGGTTCTGAGCATCCTCCTCAAGGCTCAGCATAGAACCTGCTTCAGGCCTAACTTCCCCAGTATTAATTCCTTTCTGCTTGAAATGTTGGTTTCTCTTTTATTTCACTGAACTGTAACTAGTAAATTAAGTAACTTGCTTATTCTGCCAAGAAATGCAGACCCTAGATTCAGTGAGTGCTAGTCTGACCCCAAAGCCCACAATCCCTTTGATGGAACATTATGGAGTGAAATTCACTTTACATCTGGTGAGCACAGACATCCAAGGAATATAGGGTTTGGGGATAAAGTTGGTTGAGCTGTTAGACCTTCTGGGCCCATGGCCCTGCTTCTTTCACTTGTACTTTCTCCTCCTCTGGTTTTCCTCACAGCCCTATCCTTCTTCCCTGTATAGTAAGCTAGGACAATTTTCATTTGTTTCTTCTAGAGAAGATATAAGACCACAAATGAGCCTATTACTGACTTTTTAATCACTAAAGCCTAAGCCACCAAATCCCAAGCACTAGATAAAAATTCCCCATTAGGGGTGGTGGCTGACAATTAAAGAACTAAGACATACTAATACCGGAGAAGGCCCTAAACTCTTTCCCTACCAGGAGCCTATGCCCCAGACTAAATCCCAGGGGTCGGTTGTGAGATGACAGAACTTTTATGTCATTTAGAGTCTCAGAATGGAGGTATTCTCATATCATTAAGGTTCCCTGAGTCCAACATGGCACGGAACAGATGAAATGGCTGTGTTGTTTCTCTGGGCAGCTAGGCATTCCAGCACAACTGGAATTCCTGGAGCAACACCAGGAACCTACCCCATGAGCTGAAAGAAACAGATAGGGTCAGACATGAAGGACAAGTGTGCTCAGGACTCCGGATGGTGCAGCAGAGACCTTTCCTGCTGGTAACTGAAGACCAGACAGAATGAGACCTTGACAAATGCCAGACTGTGTCAACAGAACTGAAGATCACAACCCCCTGCCCCAGTGCCCAAACACTCCATAACACTACATTATACATGGTATTCAGACAAAAACCCAAAACATGTTTTGCAAGAGTGAGGGGAATAATCCTGAACTGAATGAGATTGAATTAAATCCAATTATACAAAATAGGGTTACATTTCTCGCACACATGGTCTGTGGGTTGACTGTTGAGCTCTCTCACTACACAAGCTTCCAATTAATTCAGTCACTGACCTTCAAAGGTCATTGGTCAGGCAGAGGTGTCAGCAAACTACAGTGAACCAACTGCCCATTTTCCACTTTCCTACCTACTTTTATAACTGAAGTATAGTGGACATACCATGCCCATTCCTTACATGCATGTATTTGTGTGGCATTTGTTACTGACTTTAGGGGTTTATTATTTATGCTTACACAATGCTGTTGTTGTTGTGATTAAGTGTCATTGAGTCAGGTCTGACTCATGGTAACCCTATGTACAATAGGATGAAACACTCCCTGACACTGTGTCATGAACATAATCTTTTTTATGTTTAAGCTCATTGTTGCAGACACTGTGTCAATCCATCTAGTTGAGGCTCTTCCTTTTATTCATTGACCTGCCACTCTCCCAAACATGATGTCCTTCTTCAGGGATTGGTCCCTCCTGACTACATGTCCAAAACATGTAAGAAGCAGTCTAGCCATCCTTGCTTCCAAGGAGCAGTCTGGTTGCACTTCTTCTAGGGCAGATCTGTTGGTTCTTTTGGCAGTCCATGGTATATTCAATAATCGTCTCCAGCACCATAATTCAAAAGTATCAATTCTTCACCTGTCTCCCTTATTAAATGTCCAACTTTCACAACCATATGATACAACTGCAAATATCATGGCATGAGTCAGGTACACCTTTTTCTTCAATGACATCTTTACTTTTCAACACTTTGCAGCAGCTTTTCCCAATGCAATGCATTTTTTGATTTCTTGATTGCTGTTTCCATAAGTATTGATTGTAAAACCAAGTAAAAAAAAAAACTTGGACAACCTTAAACCTCTCCATTTATCATGAAGTTATTTACTGACCCACTTGTAAGGATTTTTGATTTCTTGATATTGAGGCATAATCCATACTAAATGCTGTGTTCTTTGATCTTCATCAGTGAATGTTTCTAATCCTCTTCACTTTCAGGAAGCAGAGTTGTGTTATCTGCATAATGAGATTGTTAATGAGTCTCTCTCTAATCCTGATTCCACGTTCTTCTTCATAAAGTCCATCTTAGATTATTTGCTCAACATAGAAACTGAGGAGGCATGGTGAAAGGATACAGCCCTGATGCACATCTTTCCTGATTTTAAACCAAGCAGTGTTTCCTTGTTCTGTTAAAAAAGACTGCCTTCTGTTCCATGTACAGATTCCTCATGAGTACAATTAGGTGCTCTGGTATTACCATTCTTTACAATGTTATCTATAATTATTTGTGATCCACACAGTCAAATGCCTTTGTATAGTCAATAAAACATAGACAGACATCTTGTTGGTATTCTCTGCTTTGAGCTAATATCCATCTAAAATCAGCAAGGATGTCCCTGGTTCCCCACCCGCTTCTGAATCCCACTTGGAGGAAGGGGAGGGGATAAGAAGAGGAGGGGTAAAAGGGAGAACATGAACATGTATAAATCCTCCCTTCCTCCTCCTCCTTCTCCTTCCCCCCCCCCCCCAGAAGTATGACTTAGAGTAGATTCATCCCTTCCAATCCAGGTTTCCAGTCTATATTTTAATCTCTTTAATTGTTCTTTGGGTGACTTAATGGAAAGTTGTACTCACCCTGTTCTCTGTTCCTTTTCCTTTGATTTCATAATCACAATGCACAACCAAGCTGCTTAGATAGATTAGTCCACTCAAGTGCCTTTTAGAAATAATTTATATCAGTAGTTCCCAGACTTTACCATGAAGCCTTGTTCAATCACAGATTCTTTGGCTGTATTCCCAGAAATTCTGACTCTGCAAGCCAGGGGTTGTTGTTAGGTACCACTGAGTCATGTCTGATTCATTGCAACCCTCAAAGGGTTTTCAATGGCTGACTGTTTCGGGATTGCCTTGAGAGTGGATTGCCATGTCCTTGTCCTGTTTTTTGCAGTGCTGGGAATCAAACAGGGGACCTCAGAGACTGCAGAGCAATATTCTACCAACTGAGCTAAATCCCAGCCCTTAGGTAGGAACCCAAAATTGGCATTTCCTCAAAATTCCCAAGTGATGCTGATATGCTGGACCAGGGATGAGACTGGGTAGCACTAGTCTACCCAGACAAGAATTAATGTCAAGTAGAGTCAGTTGTATCAAACAATTGACAAGGAGTTGGGCATCAGCGTTTATCAATATAAGCAAAAAATAGTTATATTTCTACTACATTCTATGGAAATAGATTCATAGAGCATGCCAGTAATAATAACAGGCACTTATTGGGTTTTAACTATGTGCTACACATAGTTAAGACCTTACCCATATTAAGTTTATTTTTTTTAAGTTTATGGGTTGTAGTTGTAAAACCCAAAGGAATAGGAACGGAGAACAGGGAAAGTACTTCCTTCTATTAAGTCACTCAAAGGACAATTCAAGAGATTAAAAGTGTAAGCTAGAAATTTGGGTGGGAAAGAATAAAGTCTAATCTAGGTCATTAAGTTTATTTTTACTTAAGATTACTTTCACAATTTTATTTTATGACACTCTTAAAAAGCTAATAAAATCATTCTCTTAATCATCTCTATGATCATCTTATATGGACATTCAAGCCAATTTCCCTCATTTTTTTGAGTCCATGATCTTATTAACAGCAAAAAATATGACTTAGTTATCAAGACGTATTAGAAAATGGCAAGGATAAACATAATATACATAAGTACCCAGCTCAGGGATGGCCAAACAGAGCTCTAGATGAACTAAAGTTTGGATAAACAATTACTGGAACAGAGAAAACCAGTGGAGAACTGACGCTTCATATGACATGTGGTGTGTTGTTGTTGTTGTTAAGTGCCATCAAGTTGAGTCCAACTCATAGTGATCCTATGTACAGCAGAACAAAACAATCCCCGATTCTGTGCCAGGCATACGATCATATCTATGTTTAAGCCCATGATTGCAGACACTGTGTCAATCCATCTGGTGAAAGGTTTTCCTTTTTCATTGACCTGCCACTCTCCCAAACATGATGCCTTTCTCCAGGGATTGGTCCCTCTTGACTACATGTCCAAAATACATAAGATGCAGTCTAACCATCCATGCTTCCAAGGAGCACTCTGGCTGCACTTCTAGGACTGCTCTGTTGGTTCTTTTGGCAGTTCATGGTATATTCCATAATCATCTCCAGCACCACAATTCAAAAGTATCAATTCTTCTTCTGTCTCCCTTGTTTAATGTCCAGCTTTCACAACCACACAATGTGGCTAAAAATACCATGGCATAAGTCAGGTGCACCTTCTTCTTCAACGTGACATCTTTACTTTTCAATACTGTAAAGAGATCTTTTGCCATAGCTTTTCTCAAAGCAACGTGTCTTGATTTCTTGACTGCTGCTTCTACAGGTGTTTATTGTAGAACCAAGTAAAGCAAAATCATGGACAACCTCAACCTTTTCTCCATTTACTGTGAAGTTGCATACCGACCCAGTTGTAAGGATTTTTGTTTTGTTGATGTTCAGTCGCAATCCATACCAAAGGCTATGTTCTCTGGTCTTCCTCAGTAAATGTTTTAAATCCTCTTCACTTTCAGCACACAGAGTTGTGTCCTCTGCATAATACAGTTTGCTAATGTGTCTTCCTCCAGTCCTGATGCTGTGTTCCTCCTCATAAAGACCAGCCTCTCGGATTATTTGCTCAGCATATAAATTGAAGAGACATGGTAAAAGGATACAGCCCTGATGCATACCTTTCTCAGGCAGTGTTTCCTTGTTCTATTCAAACAACTGCCTCCTGGTTCACATACAGATTCCTCATAGGTGCTCTGGTATTCCCATTTTTCAAAGTGTTATCCACACAGTCAAATGCCTTTGCATAGTCAATAAAACATAGATAGATATCTTTCTGATATTCTCTGCTTTCAACTAATATCCACCTGACATCAGCAATGATGTCTCTGGTTCCCCACCCTCTTCTAAATTCCGCTTGATTTTCCAGCAGTTCCCTACGTGTATACTGCTGCAGTTGCTTTTGAATGATCTTTAGTTTGGTATAGACATGCCAAACTCAAAAGAACTTGTGCTTTAGTAACATTTTAAGCAACAAAATCACATAACTAACACATTTTATTATCTTATTGGTTCTGCAGCTTTGTTTTTATATTTAGTTTTACAAACTTGGTTTCATTCTTTTGTTGCTTAGACATCTTTCATTGCATAAAAATAGCATAAGGAATTTGATAAAAGCAATTTGAATCAGTATTAGAAGCACTCAAGAAATAGCTTCCTCAAAGAAAGCTCCTTGTACAGCTCAAGTTTGAGAAACTCTACTATAACACCCCATGTGTCTATCAGCTTATTGTGCTGTGGGGGCTTGCATGTTACTGTGATGTTGAAAGCTATGCCACAGGTATTTTAGATACCAGAAAGACTACTCATGGTAGACAGGTTTTAGCAGAGCTTCTAGGCTAAGACTGACTAAGGAGCCCACTCCCAAAATAATTAGCCATTGAAAAACTGATGAATGGAGATTGTTGTTGTTAGATGCTATCTAGTCAGGTCCAATTCATTTAAGAACAAAACACTCTCCAACATTCTTATCATGCCCAGCACTGTCAGTGCTTCTCTGCTATTCATAGGGTTTTCAATGGCTGATTGTTTTGAGATTGTTTTATGAGTGAGCTACCAGGTCCTTCTCCCATTTTTGTGGTGCTGGGGAATCAAACCCAGGGCCTCAGAGTTCAAAGAGCAGCACTCTACCAACTGAGCCAACCCCCCACCCTAGGAATAGTAGAGAAGCACTATCAAACATCCTGCCAGAGAAATGAGCCCCTCAGGCTGGAAGGAATTCAAAAGACAACTAGGGAAGAGTTGGTTCTCAAAGTAGAGTTCACCTTAATGATAGGTATGGAGTAAAGCACCTGAGACCTCCATTTATTGATATAGCATGACTCAAAATGAGAACAAACACAGCAGGTGCAACAATAGGCTCAAACATAAAAAGATCATGTGCATGGCACAGTGTTTGGTAGTTTTTCATTCTGTTATACTTAGGGTCACTGAGTCTGCCCTGACTCAATGGCACCCAACAACAACATACGATCATAGTATACTTTCTATCTCAGTTGTTCTCAACTGGAGTGAATTTGCTCCCATGGAGCATTCAGCAAAGTTTGTAAACAGTTTTGATTGTCACAACTTGGTGCTAGCCACTGGCATCTAGGAGGACCTGCCATTGGCATGTGCTAAACATACCATAATATATACAAATATTGCCTACAGCAAGGTGCTATCCATCCTAAAATGTCAATAGTGTTAAGGTTTAGATACCCTGGCTTTCTCTTATCAATTCAAAGCAATAGGAGGGCTACTTGTAAAATTTACAAACTAGTTGGGAAGATGAGACATAGACCTGAAATAATTATCACAGAATAAGAGATGGTACTACAGAAGGGAGAAAGTCAAATTTTAATTTTAAAAGAGATGATTTCAACAGTTTTTCTTTCCTTCTTTTAAAAAAACAGCAAAACCAAACCCACAACTGATTCAACTAAGTCATAAACTCTCTTTAACTATGAATGAAAGTTTGAATATGGAAAAGATTACCGATAGCTAAGCTTAATACTCTACCAGGCTTTTCCCAGAGACCTATGGCTATCCAACAAAGGTGAGAAGGCAGGAAGAAGTAGAAGCAGAAAAGGAGAAACTGGGAAGTTATCTGGAAAAAAGGAATAATCTAACCAATGAGAAAATTGCCAATCAAAAGATGCTTACCTTTGCACCCTTCACAGGTCAGTGCATTGTAATGGTATCCAGATGCTCTGTCTCCACAAACAACACACAGCTCATCCCCTTTTATTCTCCCTGCTGATGTACCCATCCGGGGCTTCTTTGTTACAGGCATCTCTGCTGCCTCAGTTTCTCCCTGGTAGAGGGTCTCAGCTGGCATTCGCCTGAGTTCATATATCCCAGGAGAGTACCACTCATCGGGCTGTGGAGGGTAGAAACCCAGGTTGGAATAGTAGGATGATGAGGAAATTTGTGGTTGAACTTGGGGAAACTGAACATTGCTGTATTGTGAATATGGTTCCACATCTAGATTCTGTGCCAGAGGACCTGTTCCTTGTTCTGTTAGTACACCTGAACAGAAGTGACAACAAAACTAAAATTAATGTCATCATTATAGAAACTAGACAGGCAATTTAGCATAATGGTTAGGAGTATGTGATCTGAGATTGAAATATGTATATTTAAGTATATAAACTATAAACTACACATATATAAATGATAAAATATATTTAACTATATATAATTAACTTTTAAATGTGTGTCTACATTATATGACAAATTGTAAGCTCAGAAAAACATCTGCAATATGGAGGATAGACCAAAGACATATCACTAATATGTGAAGGGCTTTTGCAAACTAATACCAAAATATTTAAAATGGGCATGGTGGCACACACCTGTAATCCTAGCAACTTAGGAGGCTGGGGCAAAAGGATTGCAGATTTGAGACCAGAAGAGGTGTGTGCAACTCAGTGAAATGGTGTCTCAAAATAAAAAATAAAAAAGGGGCAGGGGTGCAGCTCAGTGATGGAGTGATTGCCTAGCATGTGCAAGGCCCTGGGCTCAACTCCCAATACCAAACAACAACAACAACAACAACAACAACAACAACAACAACAATAATAATAATAAAATTAATTCAACAACCTATAGAAAAAAGAATAAAGGACATGAACAGATTTTAGAAATATAAGTGTTTTATAAACACACACAAATGTATTTTCCTTTGCCAATAATTAAATCAAATTAAAGTTACAATATAACCATTTGATCCTCAATGTATAAAGACTTCATTTAAAAGTTTGATAATATATACTTAGGGGCTGGGATTTAGCTCAGTTGTTAGAGCACTGTGCTACGGTCTCTGAGGTCCTGAGTTCAATTCCCAGCACCACAAAAACGGGAGAAGGACCTGGCAATCCACTCCCAAGGCAATCCCGAAACAGTCAGCCATTGAAAACCCTATGAGGGTCGCTATGAGTTGGATACTGACTCAACGGCACCTAACAACAACAACAATATACACTTGGAGGGCTATTTGCCAATATCGGCCAGCATTTAAAACTCAAATACTCAGCATTAATTTCCCAGTTCTAGAAAATTTATTTTAGAGATATACTGAATCTATACAAAAGTTATTTTCATACAAATGAAGGTATTCATTTGTTTCACCTTTTAAGAAGCATAAACTGGAAACCCACCAATAGGAATCTGGTTTAAAAAACTGCTACATTCATACAGTGCAATATAATTTAGATGTGAAACAATAATCTATGTCTTTACGTGATGATATGGAAAGGGTTCCACAATATGGAGCTATGTGAAAAAGGTAAACTAGAACAATGTGTATATTCCAGTGGGTATGAAGAAAAAATACTTTATATGAGTGTGGGTTGGTAGGCAAGGCAAATGTCTGCATGATACATAAAAATTGGATGGTGGTAACTGTGGTATGCAATTGCATTATCTTCTGTGATTGGAGACTGCACAATATTTTTACTGTTTATGATTTTGCCATGGCATGTGCCATTTTAATTATTATGGAACAAAAAAGAGGCTATAAAAACAGAATTAAGTACTTGGAATCTGTCCACCTGGATTCAAATCTCTGCTCTGTTACTTACTATCTGTCTGCAGTTGGTGATTTCCTTAACTCCTTTAAGTCCTATCTTTCTCCTTATAAAATAGGGAATAATATCACCCACCAACAATAATTTGGTTGATGTAAGGATTAAATGATATAATGCATACCATGCACTTTGCTAAATTTGCATATAAAAAGTGCTCAATATATTATAGCTGACACTATAATAGGAATAAATATTACACCTGCTATGATTGTTATTAAATAAGGTGCTTATATATAAAACCTCTAGGTAAGAAAAACTATCAGGTTATTAAAGTATTTCTGCTTCCTAGAAACATAAACTATGGCTCTTTAGAAAATAAGAATAAATAAATTAGAGCCAGGTTTAGTGGTACACACCTGTAATCCCAGCAACTCAGGAGGTGGAGGCAGGAGGATCATAAGTTCAAGACCAGAGGCAGTCTGCATAATTTAGTGAGAACTCATCTCAAAAAAAAAAAAAAAAAACAGAAAATAAGAATGAATAAATAAATTATGCAAAATGATAAGGTAATAGGCATAAATAAGAGATAATAGCATGTATAGATGTGTCTGAATCTTCAAAGCATTGTCAGATAACCCTAGACCAAAATTCCAGTTCCACTTATTATGAACAGTAGGATTTTCCACAAATTACTTAAACTATTGATGAAGCTCAGTTTTCATAACAACAAGCTTCAGATGAAAATTTCTATCAAGTGTTATGCTGAAGATTGAATGAGATGATACATATTCAAAGTTCCTTATCTAAAACTCTGAGAATCAGATATGTTCTAGAATTCAAATTTTTTGGAATTTTAGAACAGAATACACTGGTATTTATATAACAGTTCCAGCATCATCTGGGACAGCACTAAGAATCAAACACAGCAATATTTTTCACAGTGAAGTGTTATGAATATTCACCCAAAGTACAATAAATAATGATCACAAATAGTTTCACATCCATGCAGTTCAGGTTTCATTACCAAAAGAGTTTGTACCAAACTTTAAAAAAGAAAATTTCTTTCCAGTGCTTTTGGAATTGACAATTAAAGATTGTGGATCTATGTACCAATACATGTAGAATGCTCTTCAAAGTGCTCAAAAGACGGTTGATAATACTATTATTGGTAGAAAATTTTATAGATTCCTTCCTAATATCACGCACTTGTTGTTAGTTGTTAGGTGCCATTGAGTCGGTATCCGACTCATAGTGACCCTCATAGGGTTTTCAATGGCTGAGTGCTTCGGGATTGCATTGGGAGTGGATTGCCAGGCCCTTCTCCCATTTTTGCAGTGCTGGGAATTGAACTCGGGGCCTCAGAGACTGCAGCGCAGCGCTCTACCCACTGAGCTAAATCCCAGCCCATCACACACTTATACATTCTCAATTTTTTTCTCACAAAAATACTCCTATGAGGTAGGTAATATTATTATCTCCCACTTACAGATAAGGACAAGGTGACACTCATCTATAAATGTTAAACAACTTTTTATGCCTACCTAAGTAGCTGAGATTTGAACTTTGGGAGTCAGACCTCTAAGCCCATGCACTGAATCACCCTACTCTCACTGGTAATTTCAGTTATAAAATGCTCAAAAGCATGATAGTCAAAGATTTTCTCTTCCTCTTCCATCTGTACTTGGGTTTCTTGTTCCCTTCAGTGCCTCTTCTTACACTTTACTTACATCTACAAGGGTGAGTATGCATGATCCTTTCTTTTCCAGCCTTTTTCCATCTTCTAGTTTCTCTGTTCTTTGAGTGCATCTTGCTTCTTGCTGCTTTCAGACTCAGGCATTTTCCTACATGCTGCTTCCTAAGACTGGAACCTTCCTCAACACAGCTATCCCCTTCCAGAGCTTCACCTCACCCATTTCCACTTGTCTACAAATTTCCCAGTAAGTATTGCTTCTCTTGGGAAGTCTTCCTTGGTTCTAGGTCCTGGGACTCATGGTTCCAAATCTAGTTATATGGCATTTAAAAATCATCACTTACTACCCTGTCTGGGCTTCCCTTTGCCCATCTGTAAACAGAAGACTCTATGCTAGATGATCTTCTAATTCATCATATCTAAAATATCCATACACATATGACTAATAGTTTGTGAACATCAGAATTCAAGACTTTTCTACAATGGCAAAGTGGAGTATATACATATTACATGTTGTCAAAGAGAATGCATTCTGCATTGACCTAGGAAATGACTAACAGCACACCATATACAGTATCTGTGCAAAAATCAATTTCCTTTCTTTCATGCCCAACTTTTCCATATAAAATAGCAGAAAAATTAGTATATTTGGTAGATAAAAAATTTGATAAAGCTACTTTGTCTTATGATTACAAAATGGAAGAATTAAAATATTAAATTATTATATAAAAAAGAAAACAAAATATATACAAAATCCCAGTCCATCTCATAGCTAAATATAACTAAAATTTCTGGAGTTTCACTCATTTCTAGATTTTATCCTACAATCTATCCACCAGTGCTTCTTGTCCCCACAACCCAGCTTCTTTCCACTACAGATTTAATAAGATTAAGCAATGTGTCCAAGGTCAAACAACCAATTTATTATGACAGAATCTGGATTCTGTTGAATCTGAGGAAATGGCTAATGTTTTTCTCTTCACATAACAATTCAAAATCTCTGAATATTATTTCAACAAAACAAATATTTCCATAATCAAGAAACAACAGAGTCCCAACTCAGGTCAGATAATGATATCCAAGTCATATTAATCTATGGAATCATCTAGATTAAGATTGAAAGCTTTTATATAGGTATGAATAATCTTATGCCAAAACAATAATAAGAAATGACAAAAATGTGAGAATAGCATACCATTTTAAATATGCTTCTATTCTCAAAGCATATCCACTGCTAGTATTTCACCATGTGCTCACAAAATACCTACAGCGTAAAGAAGTGAATATACAGGCAGCATACAACCAAAGAACCAGCATGGCCAACATATTCCAAAATGGTTGGACCAGGACAATTTCTACTATTAACTGTCTGTGAGATCTTAAATAACTGCCTACCCTTTCTCTGCTCCAATTTCTTCTACAAAACAGAACCATTAGCCCCCAGCCTTGCTGTCTTGTAAGGTAATTCTGAGTATAAAATACAGTTGTTGAGAAAAAGTTCTAATCCTAAAGAACCTAAGTTTTGATTTTAATGACAGCTAACTAGTAACTATTAACACATACTCTGTTCTGATGATGTCATTATTAGGACAGTTCTTTCACTGTAAATATATATTAAACACCTACTATTTGACACATATTGCATTAGGCTCTAAGGAACAAGATAAAGAGAAAAAGCCTGTTTGAATTTGGAGGATGAGAATGTCAAGGGCTGGGACAAAACCAAGTAAATAAGTAAATAAATGCAAATATCATTATGTGATAGAGAAAATGTGGAAGAGGTTGAAATGTTTCAACTTCATTTTAGAGTATGTGAATCTGAATTCCTTTATGACAGGAAAATCTCCATGAGAGTTTAGGGAAGAGTTCTTACAGGGGGACACATGGATAAAGTCCAGAGGAGTCTGAGAACCCCTGGAAAGGAAAGCAAAATTCCTCTGGATACACAGTCTCTAGCTTTCAATCGATTCTCAAAGGATTATCATCCCAAGGAAATTCCTGAGATGATAGAAGTGTTCTGGACCTACCAATAAGTAGTCACTAACCATGTAGGGATATTAAACACTTGAGATGTGGCTAGTGATACTAAAGGATAGAATTTTAAATTTTATTTAATTAAATAGGAACATGTGGCTAGTATCTGCACGCTAGACAAAGCAGGTCTAAGGCATCTGTGACCAGAACCACTGTGCACACAAGTGGGAGAATTAGGTTCACATAATAATTTTGGCACTTTCCCATGAGCTCAGTTTCTGATGCTCCTAAGAAAGGGTCCAGGTTCCTTCCAGATTTTTATCATTGATTCAATGCTGAGCATACCAAATGTTTAATGAATGTCTATTGAATTGAAATGAATGGAAAAATTGCCTTTCTACTTCCTTTAATTCTTAATCCTTGGTTTTTTAGCTGGATGACCCAACTTCATTTGTGAAGTTGTTTGCTATTTGTGGAGACAGATCTTCATGATGTTGGTAACCTCTACCTGCCTTGTTGGCTGAGGACATCCTCTGTGAGGCCTGCCCCAGTTCCCGCAGGTAGAATTAGTCTCTTTCCCTCTGTATACACATCTACCATAGTGCTTATCAGAAACATGTACACTCACTTTTATTTGTTCACACGCTTATCTTCTATGCTTGAGGTGGTATGAGAAACTAGTTAAGAGTGCACTACTGAGTGGACAAATCTGGACTCAATTCACCTGCAATGTGCTAAATGTATGAACTTGTGAAAGTCATTGAACTTTAAGCTTCTGTTTCTTCCTCTATAAAGCTAACAGAATGTCACACCCATGCCAGATGTTATAATAAGGATGAACTAAGACAAATAAACGCCTGCAGCCGTAGCCCTGTGGCATCCGATCCCATCAGATCTCGGAAGCTAAACAGGGTCGGGCCTGGTTAGTACTTGGATGGGAGACTGCCTAGGAACACCAGATACTGCAGGCTTGGGAGAAGGACCTGGCAACCCACTCCCAAAAATCAATCCACCATTGAAACCCTACAAATGGCAGAGAAGCACTGACAATAGCGTTTCACCCGTTGTATATAGGGTTGCTATGAGCCCAATAACAAGACAAATAATGCAAACTGTATAGTTCCTGACACAATGCAAACATTCAGTACATTTTTGTTATTATTGTGGTTAGTCTGTGAACTCTTTAGATTATATTCCTTATTTATCATTTCTGGCATCTGACACAAGTAAATGCTTAATAAATTGTATGTTAAATTGAAAGGGATGGAAGATTTGTTTTCTCAGCCTTCCACCTAACTTCCACTTCTAAATACAGTGTCCATCACTTTAAAACATCAGACTTAAGCAAAATGGTATGTTGCTACATCTATAATAAAAATATGTTAATAATAATTGTTATAAAAATGATTAGAATTTCCTTCGGTGTAAATTTTTAAAGATGAGTTTTTGAGAAAAGTATTAAAATAATATTTACAATATGTTGTTACAGGGTATTCAGTGGCTGATTGTTTCAGAAGTGGGTTGCCAGGTCCTTCTCTTGTTTTTGTGATGCTGGGGATCAAATTCTGGGCTCCTGAGAGAGCAGAGCAGCACTCTATCAACTGAGCTAAACCCTAGCCTGTTTATAATATATTGTCTTTTAATCATAACCCATATTATAATTTAGAGAAACTAAATAGCCCAGGCCTAAAGCTGAACTTTTCACTTATCTACTTTGTCACAGGCCGTTGGGAGAAACCTGATGTGAAACTAGTTCATTAAATCCATGTTTCTTATTTTCTATTTTTTGCTATATCCCACAGTTTGAAATACAATTTATGTCCTAACTCCTGTACACAAATAGGTAACTAAAACAAAATTTCCATGAAATAACAGTTATCTTTACTTCTTGAGGGGCACAATAGTATTTCTTTTTCTTTTCTTTTCTTTTCTTTTCTATTCTATTCTATTCTATCCTGTCCTATCCTATTCTACTTTTTAATGCTGGTTACAAGCCACTAAATAGATTTCATGATCCAGTGATCTCTGAGCCTCACCATTTTAAAAGCACAGCATTAAATAATGGTACTTTAATTTTTTCAAGTGTCCATTGACGTAATGCTAACATTTGACCAGACTTGAAAGGATGGTGCAATTTGACCTAATATCCCATGACGAATTTTAGGAAAAACATACTTGAATTCAATCCAGTAAGATACTCACCTGCTTAAAACCCCATAAAAATCGCCCCATCCTAAATTCCCACCCTAATCTTCTGGGTCTGACTAAGCCATCTCTGATAAAGTCTTGTTGCTATGATCTCAAACAAAAGACCCCCAGATTTCCTCAGTCCATTGTAGACACTCAAACAAGAGCAGCTGTGAGCAGTGTCCTACCTTTAGCAGGCTTTATGCTCATCATTTCTGTGACAAATCCTGATGGTGTGTGGCTGTGGTGAGGACCGATTTGGATTGGATTTTCTAACCCTTGAAACTGCATTACCAGTCTTAGCTTATTCACAGGAACTGAAAATGAGACTAGGTAAGAAGTGAGAGGGGCCAGAGGTTGTGTGGTTTACTGATTAACTTCATTACAGAGCATAATATTTGTAAATGTTTATGAGAAAAGTCCTCAATGCCAAATTGCCTACTAAGCTAGAAACTAGTGTCTTAGATAAACATTTTCAGGGAGCATGTTTCCAGTTTAAGAAATTTTAGAGAATAGACTTCTGCTCGGTGGCCCTAAAATAAGACTTGAAGGTCAAAGGCCATGATCTAGGTTTTGATATTTGTTACTATCTGAAAGCAATAGAATTGTATGATTCTGTAATGTCAGGATGCATTGAAGCATGACCTGGCCAACAGACCTGGCCAACTCAGTGTGTAGCCAGTGTTGTGCATTGATTGTGTCCCAGCCCTGAAAATTCATACACTAAAGTTCTAACCCCTATGACCTCAGAATATGACCTCATTTGGACATAAGGTCCATGTACATTACCTTTACATGTTGTTGTTTTTGTTGTTAGGTGCCGAATCTGTCCAACTCATAGCGACCCCATATACAACAGAACGAAACACTCCCTGACTCTGTGCCATGCCTGATACCATGCCAGTGCTCCTCTGCTATTCATAAGGTTTCCAATGGCTAATTGTTCGGGGATTATTTTCAGAGTGGGCTGCCAGGTCCTTCTCCCATTTCTGTGGTGCTGGTGATCAAACCCAGGACCTCAGAGAGAACAGAGTAGCATTGTACCAACTGAGCTAAATTCCAGCCAACCTTTTACATGTTGTTGTTGTTGTTGTTAGGTGCCATCGAGTAGGTATCTGACTCATAGCGACCCTCTGTACAACAGGGGAAACACTATTGTCAGTGCTTCTCTGCTGTTCATAGGGTTTTCAATGGCAGATTGATTTTTGGGAGGGGGTTGCCAGGTCCTTCTCCCAAGCCTACAGCTTCTGGTGTTCCCAGGCGGTCTCCCATCCAGGTACTAACCAGGCCCGACCCTGCTTTTACATATAGAGGCAATTAAATTAAAATAAGGATTATGGTGGGCCTTAATCCAACATGACTCAAGCCTTTATAAAAACAGGAAACTGGGGCATAGACATGCATGGAGGAAAGATGAAGTGGCAAGCTGAGGAGAGAAACCTCGAAAAGATTCTTCCTTTCAGCCCTCAGAAGGAACAAACCCTGCTGATAACTTCATTTTAAACTTCTGGCCTCCAGAGCTGTGGGATAATACATTTTTGTTGTTTCAGCTACCAACTCAATGGTAACTTTGCTAGAGCAGCCCTACCAAACAAATAAATCCATTTTTTCTTGGCATTTACTAGCTCTGTGAACCACAAACAAATTCCTGAACCATTTTCTGCCTTGATTTCCTCATTTGTGAAAATGGGGCTGATATTTATAAAAACTCATAGAGTAATAAGTAGATTAAATAAAATAATATTAATAAAATGCTTAGCACAATAGGTGGCTACCTATTATTACATTGATGTCATGATTACTCAGTCTTGGACCCCTGTTGTAACTTGTCTTGCTTATTGTATAGAAATAATTCTATGTTTTATGCTGTAGCATAATTTTTGGATATCAAGCTTAAGTCCTTTTTTTGTTTTGTTTTATTTTGTTTGTCCTGTTTTTGTTTTGTTTTTAAGATGGAAGGCTTTAGAAGGGGACTCAGTAGTTTCAGGGTTGAGTCCAGGCATAACGCATCCAGACACACTGAATAACCTTATGTGAGTCTCTCAGCATCTATGGGCCCAGTTTGTCTACATTAACAGATGGTGAAACACAGATAATAATTCCTGCCCTACTTCCTTCATAAGCCTGTTGTGAAGATAAAGTAAGATAACAAATATGAAAGCAGTTTTAAGAGGCAAAGGTGATATGTAAATGTAATCATTGTTAAGACAACTCTACAGCATTTACAACTGTACAAGGCAGTTCCATAAGCATTATCTCATTGCATCCTCACCTCTACCCTTTGAGGGTGGTATTATTTATGAGGCCCACTATCTTCCACCTTATTTTACACAAGGAAGAAAAGCAACTCAGTTACGTTAAGTAATGAATGTGTATATAGTCATCCAGCTTGAAAAGGATGAAGCTGAGACTCATGACTCTGACTCAGAATCCCATGGTTGAAAAATTAAGGCATACTTGACCTATGTGCCAAGAAAGAAGAAAAGACTGGTGATCTATGGGGCTATATTGGATTGCTGAACTAAGGTTCCCCATTTGCGAAGCTGTTCTCAGTTTAGTTCTGACCTTATTCTTCTTGCCTCATAATTTCAGAGCTTGTTCTGAAAAGATCTTAGGTGAAAGAGCTACCAAAAGGAGGTAAACTAAGACAAGAAATCTCCAAATTAACTAGTTCAAGAATTTTCACTGGATTTTTTCACTGGTCAACATAAACAGACCTGTTACCCTCAGAAATACCTGTACCAGGTAAGAAATGAGCAGGATAATTTAGCAGATCTAATAATTTAGTAACCCTTGTTATCAAGGGGACTCAGTAGTTTCACCTACTGAGTCACAGAATGTTCTGAACAAAAGATGGATTGGATCCCTTTGCTTCTCTCTCAGATGATCAATTGTCTCATGTCATTTTTTTCTCCTACTTTTTTTCGCAAATATATGCTATCTGAAACAGTCACTAGTTGTATGTAACTATTTAAATTTAAGTTAAATTAAATGAAAACCAGTTCTTGAATCACACTAGTAACATTTTAAATGTTCAATAACCACATGAAGACAATAGCTACTGTATCAGACAAACATTTCCATCATCACAAAGTTTTATTGGACAACACTGTTGTAGATGGTACTTGGTAGCAACGTGAATGAGAGGCCAACCATGGTTGAGTAGGATATCAGCTATGACAGCATGAAATGGGGAAGTCCCAGAGCAAATGATGGCAATGCTTTTCTGAGCACTATTCTTGAGAAGAGACGTGGGCATCAGATCTGATGTAGTCTCATTAGAAAGGCTTTCTCCACTGAGAACATAAACAGGAATGTTCCCTTAGCAAGGAGCCTTCAACATTCAAATATGATTCTTTGCTGTAATTATAGTAGCCTACTTGCTACTTATAGAACATTAAGCAGATTATTTAATATCTTAAATATCCATTTTGTCACCATAAAGGGAGAACAGTAATGGTGTATACCTTATGGGAGTGTTGTGAGAATCAATATTAATGATAAATAACAGTACAGGTATATACGATGTGACTGGCATTCTTTTGAGCAAATTATGAAATGAGGCAATGACACGCACAAAGTTAAGAAGCACAGACTAGAGATGGGACTGAACCAGGAAGTCTACTTTAAAAAATCTAAAATGTACTTAATATGACGTCTGACACAAGAAAAGTGGGAAGAAAGGGTTCTCATCCAAATTCTTCTTATCACTATAAGTTTATAAATCTGTAATCTGATTTTAGAGTCAATATTTCTCAGCTTGGTGTCCTTGAGAGTCTGTTTCCTGGTCTACAAGGTTGAGAGCTAAGCCCTAGAATGTGATAGAATCACCTACCAGGTGGCCAACTTGTCTATAACTCTCCATCTCGTTGGATGCCTTTACCAAATTATGCATGCCCTTGCTAAAAGAAGCAGTAATCTATTTTGTAAGGAAAGATTCATTCAATATTTATTCCTTCTACCATTTCTTTACTCCACTTACAAGAATCCAGATATGAGATTTTTTTGAGAGAGTAAAAACCAAAGCCATAGTAAATTAACAAAAACCTTACAGACTGCTTAGTGTTATGGGAGAGATGTGCATAAGAAACAGTAGTGACAAAATATTTCAAATATGCTAAAGCAAAGCTCCAACGGTAGCTTTCCATCTTCTGGCAACTTTCAGCTTTAATTCACCCAATAAGTCAGAACTACATTCACTTGAGTTGAACTCAATGAGATGAAAAAAGTATTTGAAATTACTCTACATAACTTAGTCTTAAGACTTTTAATTGGTTTTCAAAACATCTGGATGATTCTGTAACATCTGGAAGATTCTTTGAATTCAAGTATACAACTTAGGCAAGAACTAGATTCCAAAGTGAGTATCTACTAATAAAAATGAAGCATACCCAGAGAAAATGGGCCTAAATAGCTGAATGACACATAAAGCAAGGAGAAATAGTAAAGGAAATGCAATGTAAGTGAATAAGACAGTATGGAATCTGCCTCTTGCCATTTGCTGGACCTCATGCAGAATGGGGCTTTGCAAAAATTATTAGATGTGATAATAAAAATGATATATATATGGATTTCAAAGCTGTTATTAGCAATGCTGTAATGCCAAGATGAGACAGAACATGTGTTCCCTTCCTTAAGGCACCTGGAAACTTATTTACATATTATTGATTCTTACTGGCTTCTTGAAAATTTGTTGTACTCAAC
>VMDO01001153.1:0-43591 GCA_007922755.1 Pedetes capensis
AGAGGAGAAGGAAGGAAGGAAGGAAGGAAGGAAGGAAGGAAGGAAGGAAGGAAGAGAGAGAAAAGAAAAGGTCAAATGACAGGTATAGACAGAAAGCAGAAGAGAGCCATAAGGGCAGGAATGTGGGTCACCAGGATTGGAGCCCACACCACCCACCCCCAACCCACAGGATGCTGGAAGAAGAGATTGCTAGAAGCGTGAAGTAGAGTTGTGAAGAGCAGACCTCTTGAGATCACCTTTCAGTTAAGGGATCAGATGAGGTGACCTCTCAGGAAAAAAGGCAGGAGATTGACTTCCCTCACCTTACTCTCCTTCTTCCCTCCAGGTTCCTGCTGTTACTTCCCATTGCCCACACTCAACCAGAATCCAAAGGGCACAGATCCTATTGATGTAATCCATAGGGCTCAGTCTCCCTCGATAAAGAGCAAGGTATAGGCGGTATCTGAAGGGATCTCACACACACACTGCCCTTGAGCTCATCCAGGGGAAAGGGGAAAGCCTTCATCACAGGATAAGGTCTAAGGGCACACTTGGAAGCAAAATGTACAGCTCCATTTTTACTCTATCCTTCGGTCTTTCCCATTCAAGTTATCACTTATTCAGATTGATTCAAACTTCATTTCTGACGGGTTCAAAAGCCTTGGTAAATAACAAATGCCAGTCGAACTTAATACCAACTGTTAGCACTAGGAGAGTAAAGGATGGGAAGAGGGAGAGAGAGAGAAAATGTATAACTTGGGGAGAGAGGAAATAGGAAAATGGAGAGAAGAAATGAATGAGATCATGATAATTTTGCTGGAAGAATTATGGGTACTTTGTGGTAATTTTTAGCTAGTGTACCATTTATGGGTTTCCTTATGACATGTTTGCACATGCACATCAGTGTACTTTGCCCATGTTCACCTTCCCCATTGCCCACTCATGACATCCCTCTAACAATCTGATCCCATTCCTCCCCACAAATGGTCCCCTTTTTGCTTGCATGCCCTGTAATTTGTAAGAGAAAGAGAGAGAGAGAGAGATTGTTAGGTGCCATTGAGTCAGGTCCAACTCTGACCCTATATTCAACAGAATGAAACACTCCCTGATTCTGTGCCAGGCACATGATCTCTTTTATGTTTAAGCCCATTGTTGCAGACACTGTGTCAATCCATCTACCTGAGGGTCTTCCTTTTTTTGTTGACCTGCCACTCTCCCGAGCATCATTGTCCTTCCCCAAGGACTGGTCCCTCCAACGTTTCAAAAATACCTAACATGTAGTCTAGCCACCCTTGCTTCCAAGGAGCACTCTGGTTGCACTTCTTCTATGACAGATCTATTGGTTCTTTTGGCAGTCCAGGGTATACTCAATATTCATCTCCAGCACCATAATTCAAAAGCATCAATTCTTCTCTTATCTATGTTATTCAACATCCTGCTTTCACAACCATATGATGCAACTGAAAATACCATGGCCTGAGTCAGGTGCACCTTTATCTTCAATGTGACATCTTTACTTTTCAGCACTTTAAAGAAGTATGTTGCCACAGCTTTTCCCAGGGCAATGCATCTTTTGATTTCTTGACTGCTGCTTCCATGGGGTTGTGGCCAGTTGCTCCCAGACTCCCTGACCAGTGGTTATTCTTGTTTTCAGGGGCCCCCAGGGTAGTTCAGTCTCATACAATAGGTTCTTTCTCAAGGTGGCACCCAGTCACAACTCTCCAAGATATTGTTGTTGTTAGGTGCCATCGAGTCGGTATCCGACTCATAGCAACCCTCATAGGGGTTTCAATGGCTGACTGTTTCGGGATTGCCTTGGGAGTGGATTGCCAGGCCCTTCTCCCATTTTTGCAGTGCTGGGAATTGAACTTGGGTCCTCAGAGACTGCAGCACAGTGCTCTACCAACTGAGCTAAATCCCAGCTCGCCTCCAAGATATGGAGTGTGGCAAAATGTATGTTTTCCAATGCTGACTTCCCAGTCAGGAAGAGCCACTGTCTCACCAAATCCCAGGAGTAGACCCAATGGACTGTGAACCTCATCACCAGGGCTGACCACCTTACCTTGTCAGTAAGACCTCTAGTTTCCCTCCTTGGCCAGGAGCCCTGGATGGTTCTAGTTGCTCTGCATGCTAAGATCATCCTATTTCTTCCTTCATAATTTCTGTGCTCTTCCAGTCTTTCTGTCTTTGGAATGGAGTCTATTCTTTCCTATCCTGAGTCTTTATTTGATCATGTACATGAAGGCTGCCTCTAGTTCACCATCATACACCAGAAGGGAATTATATATCCTTCTTTTTTTTTTTTTCTTCAGTGCTGGAGAACAAATCCAGGCCTTTGCACTTTCAAGGCAAACACTGTACTACTGAGCTAAATCCCCAACCTCAAATAATGGATTCTTGAAAGTGCTTCAGCAATTGAGGAAAACCAGACATTAATGGCCACTGATTACAATCACTGAGTAGATTTTAATTACATGCATTTCCTTTCACAGAAGAATGACAACAAAGTGTGATTGCAGGTCGCTGGAGGCAGGCAGCTGGCTTCCCTAGTCTGTGGTGAATTGGCAGTAACTGCATTTGGGGACCACTTGATCCAGCTCTTAGTGGTACAGATGTATCTGGGAACCAAATTGCACCAGAGGCTGCTCTCCTGGACCAGCTGGCATCAAGAGTGCCATGCTGTGCACTTAGCCCCCAGAGACCTTCTGCAAAAATGAGAGCCCTCCTTAGGGGGATGAAATGCATCATGGGAAAAGTAAGGGTAGATATTTATATCAGTATTCCAGGAGTAAAACAATAACTACAAGAATATGCTTCGCTTTCTTAGAAATCCTCAGAGGCAGGATGTTCTTTAAATAGTTCTTTTTACCTCTTTTACTTAATGAGTAGAATCATGCTTTTCCGGTTCTTAATACAGATAGTTGGTTCTCAGGCAAGGTAAAGTCAAATAAGGAGAAAAATAGGTGATTTTCAGTGAAATCATAATATATTTGGTCTGGGAAAGAATTCATGCATCTTAATTGACACATCTCACTCTGAAGATGGAAAAACCAAGGTCCTTGGGCTTCAAGACCCACAGATCTAGTTAGTGGCAGTTTGTGAGCATGTGGGCTATTATAGGCCAACCACCCTTTTTCTCTTCTGAGAAAACTGCTTCTTCCCACCTGCCAGAAAGTGGCTGTTGTGGGGTTTCCATCTCCAAAATCTTCCCTTATTCCCATGTGGTAGGTTGGCTGCAGCCGCATTTGAGGACCACCTGATCCAACTCTTAGTGGTAAAGATGTATCGGTGAACCAAATGGCACCGGAGACTCCTTTCCCTGAACAGCTGGCATCAGGAGAATGCCATGCTGTGTACTTAGCCCCCAGGAACCTTCTGTAACAATGAGAGCCATCCTGTTCTAGACGAAGCTAATGCCCTAGCCCTAGCAGGTTTACCCGATGTTGGGGATTTTAAAAATCTACTCCATAACTAGGGTCCCTCATAATAGCCTGAGGGGCTGACTCCTAGTTGACCCCAGGGCCACATCTTACTCACTCACACCTGCCCCTCCCATTGAGTGAGCAAAGATGGCACCTGACCAGCCTGGCCTGCCTTAATTACCTTAATCCTGATTGGCTATCCTTGGCATTTTCATTAGATAACTGTCCCTACCTGGCAGGTATGTCAGTTTATCTGCAGTACCGGTCAGGTGTGTGCCCTGATTGGCTAATCCCAGTCACATGCCCCTCCGGGACCCCCTTCACCCCTACTACTTCTCCCTCCCCCCTACCACTTCTGACTGTCCCTTAACTGACAACTGAACCCCATCACCTCAACCAGTGCTCCCTACTCCAGTGGATTCTTCAAGCAAGCCGACGTGGTCAAGACCAGGGGCCCAGAAGCGCCAAAGGCTACAATCAAGCCACGAAGAGCCTCCCAATTCCTCCCCTCCCTGGGAAGGTGGGAGGCAGAGAAGGCGAACTTTGAGAGTCAAGGCCAACTGACCTCCAGCCCAACAGAACACCGGCAGCACTTATAGGACTTGCTTAGGGGTTGCTTACTTTCTTCACCCCACTTGGGGAGCACCCAATAAACCTTCCTTTCCTGTTTTCCCATTGAAGGTCTCCCGAGATCCTTCATTGGCACCACTGGCCACAACACCAACCTGGTTCTGTGGGTCCCCGATACCCACTTGGTGTCTGGGCAAGGCTCTGACCTCTGCGGTGCCTGAGCCGAGCCCCACCAACCCACCAACCAGCTTCATGGCTATAGCAACTGGTTGAGTCAAGGTGAGCAGGTGACTAAACTAGTGCCAGTCTGTGCCAATCCCTGGAACTTGTCATGCCAGGCAAGTGCTCTACCACTAAGCTACAACTCTGGCCCCATGTCATGACAAAGCTTGGAGGGAAGGCCCTCTTCTCACCTTTTCATCCTGAATCATGACCCTAGAGCTAACACCAGCCATAGGAAATAGCCTGACGATGACCTTCAGAAAGAAGTAAGATAAGAGGTGGAGACCAAAAGTCATTATAGCATCCCATTTCCCACTGCTCCCCTGCCAGCTCCCTGGCCCATTCCTCCCAGCATGTTTCCCTCCCAGCAAACCCCACTGGTGTTGAAGCTAGTTAGGACTGAGTTTCTGTTACTTGCTACCAAAATGTCCTGATGAACTACAGATTCCAATCTAGAACTGAGATCTCCAAGTACAGTGGTCACACCACTACACCAAATTGTCGAAATTTAATATCATACACTTGATAGTACCTTACAGCTTTCCAAAAAGGGCTACTCTGTGAAATTACAATATTATGTAAGAGAAAAATATATTTTCCACATAGAAGTCATAGCCTCTCTCTTTCCAAGCACTCCTATATTTCCCCTAATTCTTTACACTTTTCTGGATATAACCAGAGAAAGGTCTCAATTAGGGAATTTTGATTATATACACCAAAATACCTATAAATATCCCTGTTAACTAAAACAATGTTCTCTAAACTCTATGCAGACTATTTGAAAAGTGGGGCTGTGACTTTGGAATCTAGACCAATAGCAGAGATAATAATACTTATACATTACAAATTAATTAGTCATAGAGAGATGTGAGGAGATGTTGCATCCATAGCAAGATTGGAAGATAAAATTAAAGAAACTCACAGGAAATAGAGTACCAGTCAATAAATTATAAATGTAGAAGGTGACAGAAAAGAGGCATAAGCATTCAACAGAGGAGGTCCAACATCTGACTAATAGGTGGTTGAAATATTTGGGAAGGCAAAAATAATGGAAAAGAAATAAGCAAATAAATAATACAATTTCTTAGAGCTAAAATATATGGGTCTTCAGATTGAAAGGGAACACAATAATCTCACATCAAGGCTTAACACGGTAAAATGTCATTGTAATATTTTGGGATTTCTCTGTGTGTGTGCGTGCTTGTCTGGCCCTGAGGTTTTAGTTTCAAAGAAGAGAAAAAAAGATGCAAGTATCAGAGTGGCATTACACTGCTCTTCAGCATCAGACTTGGATTCAAAGGATAGAAATCTCAAAGTTCAGAGGACAAATGATTTTCAGACTAAAGTTACATATACATTCAAATCATGCCCCATGTATCAATTGACTTTTTCAGACATACTCAAATTTCAAAACATTATTTTTTAAAACATCCTTACTTGAAAATGTGTTACAACAAGATAGATGGAAAGATAGGTCATAATAAAAGAAAATCAGATATTTCATATATGAAAAAATTCTCTACCATACTTATTTTTAAATTGTATTGAGAACCAATAGCTTACTCATCAGTTTAATAAAATCTAGAAGGTTGACAACATTTTTCATAAGAAAGGCACTTTCATACATTACTAATAGGAATGTAAGATATTATAACCTTTGTGGAAGGGATCTTGGCAATAGCTAACAATTACATATGTGTATCCTCTGATATATATATATATATATATATATATATATATATATATATATATGATAGATATAGATTCATTCAGTCATGTGCTACACAACAATATTCAAGTGAGGAATGGACTGCATATAAGTTTGTGTTACCTAGTGATGTCATACCAATCTTAGCTTGTTTAAGTATAGTTTGTAATGTTTGCACAATGACAAAGTCAACTAATGTGCATATATGTGTATGTATATATGTGTGTGTGTGTGTGTGTGTGTCTGTGTGTGTGTGTCTGTGTGTGTGTGTGTGTAGGCTGGGGTTTAGCTCAGTTGGTAGAGTGCTGCTCTGCACTCTCTGAGGACCTGGGTTCAATTCTCAGCACCAAAAAAAAAAAAAAAAAAGGGAGGACATGACAAAACAAAACATATATATATATATGGGACTGAAAGTAAAAGAAAGACTATCTGAAGGAGGGAGGGGAAAAGCGGAGGCAGAAGAGAGAAACATGGGGTGGGGGTAAAGAGGGGTTGAATAACAGCAAAGTACATAATACAGTTGTGTGAAAATGCCGTTATAAACCCTATTGTACGGTGCATTGATTTTTTTTAAAGTTAAGAAAAAATTATTACAAATACTAAACAAAAAAGTAAAAAATAAATAAATAAATAAAACAGACATTCCACAAAGAAGTACCAGGTCTATTTTAAGGACTTTTATACCCACAACATGACATTGCCCCGTGTGGTAGGTTAGTGAATGTCCCCCTCCCCCAAATCTTCACATGCTGGTCCTCAGAATCTTGAATTTTACTTTATATGGCAAAAGGAACTTTGCAAACGTGATTAAGGATTTTGAGATGGGGAGATTATTATCTGGAAGAGCCCAATGGAACCATGAGGGTCTTTATAAGAGAAGATTTAGAAGACGAGAGACTTGACTACAAAGAGATTTGATGACAGAGCAGGGAAAAAAGATGACATGGTGGAACCACACATCAAGGAATAAGGACCTGGAAAGGCAAGGAAACAGATTCTCCCCTATGGCCTCCAGAAGGAACCATTCTGGGCAAGATCTTGACGCTATCCCCATGAGATTCCTTTTGGATATAAGAAGATGAATTTGTTGTTTTAAGCCACCAAATTTGTAGTAATTTGTCATAACAGTCATAAGACACTAATGCACCCCAGTTGCAAATCCCAGGGCTGGCTGCTGGACCAAGCATGGTCTGCAAGCTGTTGTAGATAGCTGTAACCCAGCTCTGTATTGGAAAAAGGGGTTCCCAACACCTGAGACATGGTATTGGAAGAATTTCATGGAGCACCTTGTTCCGGTCTTTGGTCAATGAGTGCTTGTTTCTCTCTTTCCAGGTCCCTTCCTCTACCTTTTCCCCTGTAGTTACAATGGTAGCTCACAAGTAAGGTCACTTCCTGTAACAGAAAACACCCTAGAAGAGAACATGGCCCCTTCAAACTTAGGGTTATAAATTAAAGAGGGAAAATACAACGTTAGTGGTCAAGGTCTTTGAGGTATTTCTCAACACAAATACGTCATGATTATCTCAGAGAGCTGATCTTAACAGGAATATTAGTCCTCTGTGAGGTCAAAAGGAGGGGGATGTTTACATTGTTTTCCCCACAGTCCTTTCTTAAAATCAAGATCATCATTATACTATTCAGTTTGACTGAACAATCGTGCTTCATCAGACAGAAATGAAAATTCCAAGGTAATCGAATTAAATGATGCTCAATTTGAAAAAGAAGGAAGAAAGGAAGAGAGGGAGGGAAGGGAAGGAAAGAGAAAGCGAAGGCAAAGGTAAATATATAATTCCTCTATTTAAAATAGTTACATAAAGATATGAAAACACTGCTGGGTGTGGGGGTATACACCTGTAATCCCAGCACTAGGGAGGCTGAGGCAGGAAGATCACGAGTTTGAGGCTAGCCTGGATAACACAGGAAGTTTCAGGCCAGCCTGGGCTACAGAGCGAGACTTCATCTTAAAAAAATAAATAAATAAAGTGAAACTCTCCCATAAACCTCATCCAACTTTCTAATTTCAATCCATAAGTTTATTTACTTACATAAATTTAATGATTTCCAGTGCAGTGGCTCACGCTTGTGTTTAGTTCAGTTGGTAGAGTGCTGCTCCACACTCTCTGACAACCCGGGTTCAATCCCCAGCACCGTATAAAACTGGGGAAAGACGTGGCAATCCACTCCTGAAGCAATCCTGAAACAATTACCGTTGAAAACCCTATGATGGTCTCGATGAATCAGAATCAACTTGACCGCACCTAACAACAGCAATGAGAGGCAGAGTCAGGAAGATGGCAGGTTCGTGGACAGAGGCAGCCTGTGTAAATTAGGAAGACCTGTCTTAAGATAAAAAAATTTAAAAATTGGCTTAGGGTATAGCCCAGTGATAGAGCACTTACAAAAGTATGTGTGAAGCCCTGGGTTTAACCCCTAAATACTGCAAATGTTGTTGTTGTTGTTAGGTGCCGTGGAGTTGATATCCGACTCATAGCGACCCCCCCTCATAGGGTTTTCAATGGCTGCCTGTTTCGGGATTGCCTTGGGAGTGGACTGCCAGGCCCTTCTCCCATTTTTGTGATGCTGGGAATTGAACTCGGGACCTCAGAGACTGCAGCGCAGTGCTCTACCAACTGAGCTAAATCCCAGCCCAAATACTGCAAATAGGGGCTGGGATTTAGCTCAGTTGGTAGAGTGCTGAACTGCAGTCTCTGAGGTCCTGAGTTCAATTCCCAACACCGCAAAAATGGGAGACAGGCCTGGCAATCCACTCCCAAGGCAATCCCGAAACAGTCAGCCATTGAAAACCCTATGAGGGTCGCTATGAGTTGGATATCGACTGGATGGCACCTAACAACAACAACTGCAAACAGTAATAATAACAAACTTAATGACTTTTGTTGTTGTTGTTGTTAGGTGCCGTCAAGTTGTGCCCAACTCATAGCAACCCTTACAGGATTTTCAATGGCTAATTGCCTCAGGATTGCCTCAGGAGTAGATGGCCACATCCTTCTCCCATTTATGTAGTGCAGGGAATCGAACCCAGGACCTCAGAGACTACAGAGTGGCACTCTACCAACTGAGCTAAATCCAAGCCCCTGATGACTTTTGTTGTTGTTGTTAGGTGCTGTGGAGTGGGTGTCCGACTCATAGCGACCCTATGTACAACAGGTGAAACACTATTGTCAGTGCTTCTCTGCTGTTCATAGGGTTTTCAATGGCAGACTGACTTTTGGGAGTGGGTTGCCGGGTCCATCTCCCAAGCCTATAGCACCTGGTGTTCCCAGGTGGTCTCCCATCCAAGGACAAACCAGGTCCGATCCTGCTTAGCTTCTGAGATCTGACGGGATCAGATGCCACAGGGCTATGGCTACAGGCTGATGACTTTTAGGAGACTAAATTTCTGAAGACCTTCATTTGAGCTATGCCTCTCAGCACTTCCATTTTGTTTTGATTTGTTTGTTTGCTTGTTTTGTAGTGCTGGGAATCAAACCCAGGGTCTTGCCCATATCAGGCAAGTACTCTACCAGCAAGCTACACCCTGAGCCAAAACCTCAGGCGCACACACTAAGAATCACAATGTTTGTCGTATGACCCAGCTTCATTTCTGGAGGTGGGGCACAGGAGAGACACAGGTGTCAACTCATGCACAGGTGGCACCCAGTGATGTTCTTAAGGCACTGTCAGAGCTCTGTTGTAGCTTAAGATGATTTGTACTCGAGGAATAGTTCCTCAGGACTGCACTGTAAATTCCAATAATTTGGAGCTGGGATTTAGCTCAGTTGGTAGAGCGCTGCTCTGCAGTCTCTGAGGTCCCGAGTTTGATTCCCAGCACTGCAAAAATGGGAGGAGGACCTGGCAATCCACTCCCAAGGCAATCCTGAAACAGTCAGCCATTGAAAACCCTATGAGGGTTGCTATGAGTCGGATATGACTCGATGGCACCTAACAACAACAACAACAATACCTTTAGAAAGACGCAATTGACCCAGGTCTCTTTATATTTTGGGTTTTGGAAATGATCCTTTTAAAACAGTATTTATTTTCTCACAATTCGAGAGGCTGGAAGTCCAAGGTCAAGGTGTCAGCAGGGCCAGTTTCATTCTGAGTCCCCTTTCCTTGAGTTTTAGTTGGACATCTCTATTGGTCCATCTTTTGTTACTATAACGACATACTTGAAGATAGATACTTATAAAGAAAAGAGGTTTATTTAGCTTACAATGTTGGCCTCGGCAAGTCCAAAACCAGGCAGCCCATGGGTTTATCCTCTGGTTGGGGCTTAACAGTGGATGACATCATGGTAGGCACGGTGTAGGAGGGAGAGATCACATCACAAGATGGGAAGCCAGAGAGAGAGAGAGAGGGAGACTGCTGTTGTTAGGTGCCATGGAGTCGCATCTGACTCCTAGAAACCCTATATACAACAGAAGGAAACACTCCCCGACACTATGCCATGCCTGGCACTATGTCAGTGCTTCTCTGCTATTCATAGGGTTTTCAATGGCTGATTGTTTCCAGAGTGGGCTGCCAGATCCTTCTCCGTAGTCTACAGCACCTGGAATTTCCAGGCGGTCTCCCATCCAAGGACTAACCAGGCCAACCCTGCTTAGCTTCTGAGATCGGACGCCATGGTAGTATGGCTATGGGCTAATTTTCTCAATTAGAAATTTCAAAAAAGTAAAATTCCAATGAATGAGATAATTAATTTGTACAAGAATAGCGTTCTGCAGGAACATTGCGTTCGATTTTTTACCAAGTCATAAAAACAAAGTTAGGAAAGCTAATACTTACAAAATTAACCTAAACTGGGGGTTTTAAATAGCTTTGAAATTTTTTTAAATGACTGCCAAGGAGACTGGAGTCCCACAATTCCTTCTGAGGATGAGGACATGCCTCAGGACCTGACCTAAGGACTTCCCACAGATCTGCCTACCACACCAAGGAACAAGTCACCAACGCATGACCCTTAGGGACACTGACTACATCCAGACCATAGCATCGCCTTCCCCGTCCTAATCTCTTTCTCTTCTTCCTCTTCCTCTTCCTCTCCTTCTTCTTCTTCTTCCTCTTCCTCCTCCTCCTCCTCCTTCTTTTTCTTTTTTTTTTTTTTGCAGTACTAGGAGCTGAACCCAGGGCCTCATGCATACATTTTACATGAGCTCTACCACTGAGCTACTCTCTCCTAGGCCCTTTCTACAACTTTTTATCTTGGGACAAGGTCTCACTAAGCTACGCAGGCAGACTCTGGCCTTAAACTTGCCATCCTCCTGCCTCTGCCCCCAGGGTTGCTGGGATTACAGGCGCGCACCATCACATCAAGCTTAATACCATTTTCTTAATAAGGACACCAATCTGATTGGATTAGTGCTCATCCTCATGGCCTTGTTTTAACTTAATTATGTCTTTAAAAGTCCTATCTCCCAAAATAGTCACATTCTGAGGGGCTGGGTGCTAGGGTTTCAACATATGAATTGGGGAGAGCACAACTCAGCCCAGAACAACAATATCTTCTATGCCCTTTCATTGTTTTTGTCTAGGTCTATCACACATTCACAATGTGATGCTAAAAACTCCACTGTGACTGTAAGTTAATCTTTTTTCTTCTAGTGCTATCAGTTGTTGTTTGTGTATTTTGAAGCTTTGTTGTTGGACACATATGGACCTTTACCTATCCTACTTTCTTGACAGGTTGAAATTTATTCCTGCTTAACATGTGTTTAGATGTAGTTTCCTTTCTGTTTACTTCCTTGAAGAAAATACATTTAGCACTGGGCATGGTAGCGCATGCCTGTAATCCCAGCAGCTTGGGAGGCAGAGGCAGGAGGATCGCAAGTTCGAGACCAGAGGCAGTCTGCGTAACCTAGTGAGACCCTGTCTCAAAAAGTTAAAAAAAAAAAAAAAAAAGGGCTGGGGAGTCAGAAGCTCAGTGGTCCAGCACTTGCAGAGCATGCAAACGCAAAGCCCTGTGTTCAACCCCCAGTACCGGAAAAAAAAAAAAAAAAATTTCAGACTCTTAAGCTTCTGTTTTTCCACCAAATATAGGGAATTTCCAACCATTCTCTTTTCATCTTTTTTTTTTTCCTGTTCTTTCTCTTTCCTGCACTTTGGAGCTCTATCTGCAGCTATGCAAAGCTGTTTGATATTATCTTATATATCACAGAGTGTCTATCTTCTAAATCTCTCTTCTCTTTGTTTTTCAGATTGGATAATTTGGCATCATCTCTTCTTAAATTTCCTGACCATGCCTGCTTCCATCTCCATTGTTGCATTCAGCCCATCCAGTGAAATTCTCATTACAGATGTTCTTTTTAGGTCTATGGGTTCCATTCCCATCCCCCCATTCATTTCTTTACTCAGAATCTTCATTTCTTCATTGATTTGAGCCATATTTTCTTTTTTAAGTCTTTGGATAGATTTATTGTTGTTGTCATTGCTAGGTGCTGTTGAGTCGTGTTCAACTCATAGTGACACTCATAGGGTTTTCAATGGCTGATTGATTCGAGATTGCCTCAGGAGTGGACTGCCACGTCCTTCTCCCATTTTTGCAGTGCTGGGAATTGAACTTGGGACCTCAGAGACTGCCCTACCAACTGAACTAAATCCCAGCCCCTTGGACATATTTATAGTAGCTGCCTTAAGATCCGCGTCTGCTAATTTCATTATCTGTATCATCTTAAGATTGGCTTCAGCTGACTACCTATTCTCCAAAGCAAAGGTCACACTTTTCCTGAGTCTGTATTTCTAGTGGGTTTTGTTATTGTTGTTATTGTTGCGTACGACAGGTTGTAGAGACTCTGGATTCTATTCTCATCCCCTGAACTGTTGATTTTTTATGTACAGGCCGTTAACTTTGCTAGATTTAACTCCAGGGTCTGCCTCTCTTGAACAAGAAGTAGCTGCCTTCCTCACTCAGTGCAGCCTCCTACCTGTCACTTTCCACTATGATCCTTCAAATCTCTGCTCACACATACACAGTTCAGAAGTTAGATTAGGATTTTTTTTTTACCTTTATGTTTTGAAGTTATGAAAGACTTAAGCAAAGGTTAAAAACAGTATAAGGAGTTCCCAGCTTCATTAAAACTATTAACATTGATAGAATACTGTCCATTATTCAAGCTACAGATTTATTCCAATTTCACACTCATGTCCCTTTTCTGCTCCAGGATCCAATCCAGGATAGCTGTGATAGCTCTTTAGTCTGTACCAGTGCGTGACATTTCCTCAGTTTTACCCTGCCTTCTGATTTTGACCCTCCTGAAGAATACTGGTCAGTCATTTTGTAGAAAGTCCTTCAATTAGGCTTTTTCTAATGTTTTATCATAATTAGACTGAGGTCAGGAAGTTTAGCAAGAATATTATTGAGGTGATTTTGTCCTTCTCAGGGCATGATGTCAAGGAGTAAGTGACATCACCATGGCTTATCACTCTGGATATCAACCTTGATCACTGATTTAAGGCGGCATCTGCTGGGTTTCTTCATTATAGTTATTGTTTTTCTTTGTATAAACAGTATTTCTTTGTAGGTTATTGGGGAGATTGGGGGAGATTCTTTTTAAACTGTGCAAATATTGTTTCCCCTTGAACTTTTTTTATTTCAGTACTTGGGGGTTGAACCCAGGGCCTAGGCCATATTTTGGTAAGCACTCTGCCACTGGGTGGCATCTCCAACCTATTTTTTATTTTTTTAAATTTTGAGTTAGAGTCTCACTAACTCTCAATCCTCCTGCCTCCACCTCCTGAGTTGCTGGGATGACAAGTATGAGCCACCATCCCCAGCTCTTTGTAAAGTTTCACCTAGTAATCTCAGCATCCGTCTTGGCATGCCTGCCAAAGTCTTGTCTGCCAATAAAAATGTTGTGATGTTCTACTAGTGATTTTCTATTTTTTCCCTTCCTTCTCCACTTATGAATTACCATTTCTCTGTTAAGAACAATCGTCCTTTCTCTACCATACGTTAACTTAGTCCATTATTTACCAGTAGAGATTCATGGACAATGACTTTATCCTGTGAGGTATGCTATAATCTTATTATTTTATACATTTCTTATTTTTATACATCACATAGTAAATATATATTTCTTATCTATTTAATTCAATTGTTCCAGGTTTAGCTATTGTGACATTTTACATTTTAGTTCTATACTTTAGTCAAGGATCTGAGAATATTTTTTTTCTAGGGTTGGGGATGGAAGCTAGGGCCTTGCGCATGCTGGGCAATCACTCTGCCACTGAGCCACACCCCCAGCCCTTAAACACTGCCTGAGAACAGAATGCTGGGCTAACTTTTCTATGGCACCTTACTGTCCAGGAATCCCCTAATTTTCCATCTACTCTACTGCCCTAAGTTCTGTTCCCTGTCTCCTCCAGCCAATAAAACCTTTGTTTTCTGCTTGAGTTCCCACTGTTTTATACCATGAGGATAGAGGGATGCACTCAGGAGAGACACTCTACTAATACAAAGCTCACACAGTGTATCTCGCTTTTCTCAACGTTTATGTCCCTCCAGGTTCTGCCACTCTCAGTCACTCTCCAGTGCCTCTGAACAGTTGTTTTATTATATCTTGTTTATATTTTGTGGTTATTGTCTATGGACCAGATAGTGGGATATATACTATTTCCCAGTTACCAAAAACCATTTGATTGGGTTTTAATTTCATAATTTTTATATAAATAATTTGGCTGGTTGACAGTTATAGCACTCTTTGCAAGTCTTAAGGTTTCTGGTTGTTAGGAATACATTTTTAAATTTCATAGAAAGCTTTTAATCTAATTGATGTTGTTGTTGTTGTTGTTGTTAGGTGCCATCGAGTCGGTATCCGACTCATAGTGACCCTCATAGGGTTTTCCATGGCTGTTTCGGGATTGCCTTGGGAGTGGATTGCCAGGTCCTTCTTCCATTTTTGCGGTGCTGGGAATTGAACTCGAGACCTCAGAGACTGCAGCGCAGCACTCTACCAACTGAGCTAAATCCCAGCCCCCAATCTAATTGATACTATCAACAAATTCTGGTATTATAGCGCTAGGAAAAGCATGGTCTTTGTCTTTAAACCCTTTAACAAGTAGCTAGACAAGTACAGAAGCGAGGTTAAAACTATAGCAGAACCTTACCAGAATAGTAAAAATGTGAAGATGTAAAGCAACAGAAACCCTCATATATTTTATCATATACCTCTCTGCCAGAAACCCCCAAGATCAGTAACTTTAGGGAACAACGATTCATTTAGCTCCAATTCTCACAACTCTACGCATTGTGAATTTAAGCCAGGCTCCCTGGGTGTTCTCTGGGTTTGGACTATGCTTACTCTGGGATGTGCGGCGAGCTGTGCGTTAGTTAGGCAGCTCCATTCCCGGGGGCCAGTGGCCCATTGACTACACAACTTGCCTCCCAGCCCCCAGGAGGCCACTTCTGGCTTATGCATATAGTAACTGGACAGGGCCCTGGGAGACTGGGAGTGTGCGGGACCTCTCAAGACCTTGTCCTGGAAGAACTTACATAGCTAGTGCTTCTGTACTCTCTCTCTGTCTCTCTGTCTCTCTGTCTCTGTCTCTGTCTCTGTCTCTGTCTCTCTCTCTCTCTCTCTCTCTCTCTGTGTGTGCGTGTGTGTGTGTGTCTGTCTGTCTCTCTGTCTCTTTACTAGGAATTAAACCCGAGGCCTCATGCATGGTAGGCAAGTGATTTACCACTGAGTCACAGCCCCAGCCAACACAATTTCTTAATAGCTGCATTAGTTGGTCAAAGGCAAAACAAGTCACAAGGCCAACCCACGTTCAAGTAATGCAGAAGTACTCATTATTTTTTTGCATGAGGATATGGAAAGTCACTGTGAGAAGGGTGTGTACAGGGAGAAAGTTTATAGCCTTTTTTGCAGTATACCACACCTAGTGCTGTTGTTTAGATCTTACTGCATCCCCAAAGGCACATTTGGTAAAGCCTTGCTTCTCAGTGTGGTGCTACTGGGAGGTGGTGCAGCCTTTGCAAGGTGGGGCCTAGTGTGAGGAGTATCCTTGAAAGGGATAATGGGAGCCCAGCCCTTCTCACTTCTTCTCTTTTTCACTTCCTGGCCATGAGGTGAGCGGCTTTGCTCTGCCACGTGCTACCACTATGACATGCTGCCTCACCTCAGGCCCAAAGGCAGCGGGGCCAACCAACCGTGAGCCGAAGCCTCCAAAACAATGGGCCAAAATAACCCTTTTCTCTTTATAAGTTGATTAGTTCAGTTATTTGTTATAGTGATGGACAGCTGGCTAACACACGTGTGTCTCTGTGAGAGCACAAAACTGGTTAGCTGATCTAAGCTTGGTAGTGCACGCCTGTAATCCCAGCACTCAGGAGGCTGAGGCAGGAGGATCACAAGTTTGAGGCTAGCTGAGGCTATACAGCAAGACCCTGTCAACATAAGAAAGAGAAAGAGAGAGAGAGAGAGAGAGAGAGAGAGAGAGAAGAAAGGGAGAGAATTGGTTAGCTGTGTCTATTAAAGCTAAACCTATGCATACCCTAGGCCCCATCAATTCCTTATCCACAAGAAATCAGTGTTTATGTCCACAAAAAACATAAAAATAGAATGTGTATAGCCACTTTATTCATAATGGCTCCAAACTGAAAATAATCCAAATGTTTATCCACAGGAGAATGGACAAATTAATCACAGGATATTCCTATAATAGAATAGAACTGTATAGAAAAAACAGATCAAATAACTGCTATATGCGATGTATTGAATGAAAGACTAGATACAAAAGAGTTTGTGTTGGGTTGTATGATATGATTGCATTTACATGAAGTTCAAAGATGTGAATAACTATTCTACATTTACAGAAATCAAAATTCTAATCTTCTTGCAGGGGCTAGGGCTAGGAGCAGGGGCAGTTAGTGACCAGAAAGGAGTAGGAGGGGACCTGTGGGGCATGTGCCGTAGCTGATCTGAGTGGTGGTTACGTGGTAGTGTGCCTGTGTCCGGGTGTACATGTGTGTGTGTGGCTTTGTGTGTGAATGTGTGAAATATTTATCTGTATTCTTAAGATCGGCACACATTATTCTTTGTAAGTTATACTTTGATTTGAAAATAATTTGTCCAAGGGTGGTGGTGGTGACAAATGGCAGTGATTGGTGTGAGGAGGAGGGACAACATGGAGGCCTATCAGGGTCAGGGAAGTTCCCTGGCCACTCAGAGGAGGAGGGTTGGGATTTGCAGCCAACGGGACAAACATTCCCACAGGACTCAGCTGTTCCCACACTCTGCATCTACTCTACCACCCATGTCCAAGTTCTCTGTCAAAAGACAGTATTTCAACAACATTGGTGTGAAGATCTTTTCCTTCTGCAAAACCTATTTCAGTGATTGGCATACTGTGCAGTGAGCAACCCAGGCCTGGTTTGGTAGCCATCTCTTCCATCTGGCTGTTCCTGAGTTGTGTCCTTTGGTGGTAAACTGGTAATCTACTAAGCAAGCTGTTTTCTGGAGTTCTGTGAACTGGTCCAGCAAATGATGAACCCAGAGGAGGGGGTCGTAGGCATCAGCAGGAAGGTGACAACCTGGGACTTGGGATTGGCAGGCAGGTGAAGTGTGAGGGATGGGTGCAATTTTGTGGGCCTGAGCCTATAATCTGTGGGGTCTGTGATAATTCTGGCTCTTAATGTCAGAATTGAGCTAAATTGTAGGACACCCAATCAGTGTCTGCAGGGAACTGGAAATTGTGTGGTGTAAAAAAAAGCCACATATCTGGTGTCAGGAATGCGGAGACTAGAGGAAACCGTTTCCTTTTGCTTTTCCTGTGGACATTGCACCTCCTCACTTTGGAAACTCAAGTGCCCACTCCTGCCCTTCTAGTCAACGGGCCAGCCTGCAAGAGCTCCCCAGAAAGGACAGCAGCCTGCTCAGAACCAGCCGGGTTCTGGTTATCTGGGGGGACTGTCTACACTGTTAATGCCCAATTCGATTGTGACCATGTAGACTGAAGCAAAAACAACAGACTGGAGTAACTCTGAGGCCCAGTAACTCTGAGTAGTTTGACTTTCTAATTCCCAAATATACCATGGACTGCCAAAAGAACCAATAGATCTGCCCTAGAAGCAGTGCAACCAGAGCGCTCCTTGAAAGCAAGGATGACTAGACTGTGTCTTACATATTTTGGACATGTAGTCAGGAGGGACCAATCCCTGGAGAAGGACATCATGTTTGGGAGAGTGGTGGGTCAAAAAAAAAAAAAAAAAAAGGAAGACCCTCAACTAGATGGATTGACACAGTGGCTGTAATTATGGGCTTAAACAAAAAAGACTGTGCGTGGCACAGAATCTGGGAGTGTTTTGTACTATTGTACTTAGGGTCACTATGAATCGGACCTGACTCAATGACACCTAACGACAACAACAAATTCCCAAAAGCAAAATCCCAGGGCTCTTCTCACAGAGTTAGTCCTGCACATCCCAACATTCAGGATGTTCCTCTTGATAGAGCCTGAAGAGGGAATAAGTAACTCAGAAGAGGGAATGAGTAACTTAGAGGCAGGTCTTATAGAATTACAGAAGAATCTTCTTTTTTTTTTTTTTTTTTTTTTGCGGTACTGGGGGTTGAACCCAGGGCCTCGCGCCTGCATGCTCTGCAAGTGCTAGACCACTGAGCTGCACCTCAGCCCTTTTTTTTTTTTTTTACTTTTTGAGACAGGGTCTCGCTAAATTACACAGACTGCCCCTGGTCTTGAACTTGCGATCCTACCACCTCCACCTCCCGAGCCGCTGGGATTACAGGCATGCGCCACCACGCCCGGCAGAAGAATCTTCTTCACGGTGTCTGCCAAGAGCTCAGGTGCACCCCCATGGCCTCTTTCCCAAGAGCTCGCTCCTGTGGATCCTGGCCTAGATAAACAGCCTTTTCAGTCAGAACAAATGCAGAACGATTTCTGGTCTTGCCGGCTTAAGTAAAAGCTGGGAAGTGTATTCAGCTGAGGCAGGGGGCTGTTTGGGTTTTAACTCTTCGGTGATGCATACATGACAGAGGGTACAAGTTCAGGGCCACCACAATCACTCAATTTCTTCCTTCAGATATTGAATCTAAGCCAGGGATTTGCTGGTTGCTTAATAGTACCATTAAGTCTCAATGTAAGTCAAGGGCACTGGAAGGCTTTTATTATGGTTTTATTAACTTGTTGTGTATTGAAGGCTAAGTATCCGTCCTTTCCAGCCCTGTTGGGCACCTTCTCTTTCAAGAGGCCCTGAAATCTGTCTTCCCTCCCAGCTCTCTGTCCTTCCACTGAGAGGCAATCTAGAGCTGGGCTGGAAACCCTGTCTCTTGCTGGTCAGCTCTGCTTGGAGTTTTGTCAAGAAGAGGCAGGAGGGGGTACCCTGCTTCTATACTCAACATGTCAGGCACACCCCCTTAACTTTTCTTTCGGACAAGCAGGCCGCGTGTCTGGAGACCCACAGATATATGTGGGTGATTCCCACAGAAACCAGTTAAGCAATCGCCCCCTAGGAGCTCCTGGGCCAACTCCGGCTGTGAGCTGCTGACAGAACGCTGGCTTCCAGTGCCGCAGTCATGGCCAACAGGACCAATGCCTCTGTCCCCTACTACAGCTACGAGTACTACCTGGACTATCTGGACCTCATTCCTGTGGACGAGAAGAAGCTGAAAGCAAACAAACGTAAGTCAGACCTGGGGAAGCCAGCCAGGCAGAGTCGGGTGGGCAGGGTGGGGGCAGTTATTCCCAGTGACAGGGAGCTCTGGGCTTTGTCTTCATTCACTTACTAATGCAAGAAAATGTCATAAGTAAGCAGCAATATTGCCAGTACACACCCAGATATAAATGAATGGGGCTCAGGAGTCAAATGGTACCTGTAATCTTTTATAATAAATTTGGGAATTAGCCTGCCACAAGACTAAACACAACATTATTTTAGGACAGATTGTGTGTGTGTGTGTGTGTGTGTGTGTGTGTGTGTGTGTGTGTGTGTGTGTGGTGTTGGGGATCAAACTCAGGGCCTTATGCATGTTATACAAGTACTCTTTGTGTGTGTGTGTGTGTGTGGTACTGGGGGTTGGACTCAGGGCCTCGCACCTGCATGCTCTGCAAGTGCTGAACCCCTGAGCTGCACCCCCAATCCATTTTTTACTTTTTAAGACAGGGTCTCGCTAAGTTATACAGACTGCCCCTGGTCTTGAATTTATGATCCTCCCACCTCCGCTTCCAGAGCTGCTGGGATGCTGGGATTACAGGCGTGTTCCACCGAGCCTGGCTCATATAAGTACTCTTATCACTGAGCTACACCCCCAGCCTTAAAGCAGATTTTTGTGCAGGGAGGGTAACAGCAGGAGATTGAACCCAGGGCCTTGTGCATGCTAGGCACTCGGCCACTGAGCTGCTCTCCCAGCTCCTTTTTAAATATTTTATTTTGAGACAGAGTCCTGCCAAGCTGTGCAGGCTGCCTCTGGCCTCCAACTTGAGATACCCCTGTCTCAGCCTCCTGAATCTCTGGGATCATAGACAGCACCATGGCTCCTGGAAAGACAGATTTCTTGATGACATGTCATTTTGGGGGGGCCCCAGCAAGCTGAGGTTTCTTCAGATTGCAGAGGTTGCTCTTTGCCTTGCTTATATTTAGATTTGGGAGAAGTATTCTCTCTGTCCCTAAAACAAATGAGGTAATTTCTACCAAATTGCCAGCAGATGTTTAATCTTCATGGTTTTAGGGAGGCTAAGCATGGGCTGAGGCTGGGATTTAGCTCAGTGGGTAGAGCACTGTGCTGCAGTCTCTGAGGTCTCGAGTTCAATTCCCAGCACTGCAAAAATGGGAGAAGGGCCTGGCAATCCACTCCCAAGGCAATCCCGAAACAGCCATTGAAAACCCTATGAGGGTTGCTATGAGTCAGTTACCAACTCGATGGCACCTAACAACAACAACAACAAGCATGGGCTGGGGCTGGGATTTAGCTCAGTTGGTAGAGTGCCTCCCTGTAGTCTCTGAGGTCCTGGGTTCAGTTCCCTGCACTGCAAAAATGAGAGAAGGATGTGGCAATCCACTCCTGAGGCAATCCCAAAACAATCAGGCATTGAAAACCCTATGAGGGTCGCTATGAGAAAGATGCGACTAGACGCCACCTAACAACAATAAGCAGGGGTTGGGGTTTAGCTCAGTTGATAGAATGCTACTTCACACTCTCTGAGGACCTGGGTTCAACCCCCAGCACTGCAAAAAACAAAACAACAACAACAACCAAAAAAATACCAAAACAAAACAAAAACCTGGAGAAGGACATGGCAATCTGCTCCCAAAGCAATCCTGTAACAACCAGCCATTTAAAACCCTATGAGGGTCACTATGAGTCTGACCCAAATAAATGGCACCTAATAACACCACCACTACCACCAAGCATGAGTTAACATCCGTTTGCTCATCTGCCCTTGAATTCTTTGTCACTTGAGTAACTTGGCACTTTGTGGACGATCTTCTCCAATGAAGCCAGCTACTCAGTCAAGATAACAAGTCAGCCAGGGGAAAGAGCTTGAGAAATCAAATACTGGAATAGCGCTCTGGGCCCAGGAAACCCCTCCTTTGCTATCCCATGTTGTTATTGTTGTTGTTGGGTGCCCTGGAGTCAGGTCCAACTCATAACGACCCTAGGGTTTTCAATGGCTGATTGTTTCAAGATTGTTTCAGGAGTGTATTGCCACATCCTTCTCCCATATTTGGGGTGCTGGGGATTGAACTTGGATCCTCAGAAAGTACGGAGCAACACTCTACCAACTGAGCTAAACCCCAGCCCCTGCCTTATAGGGAGTCTTAAATTCCATGGTATGTCTCTTACTATAATCACATAACATGTCTATCAAAAATTAAATGAAGTCACTAGAAAGAATGGATGCTTTCTATATGGGAGAAAGGTAGCCTGCTATATACCAGCTCAAAATTGAAATATGTCGAGATGCTATTATTTAAGGACGTGAGCAAAGCGCAGGCAGAGGCCCTGGGGTCAGCCAGCTAGAAAACTTCATTGGGGGGAGGTTCTATTTCCAGTTTCATTCTCAACTTCCAGAAGTCAAATGCAGGCACCCACCCGTGTTTGCTGAGGGCTTACTATGTCCCCAGCACCATACAAAAGGTTTTAACTGGGGCAATAGCTTTGGGTTGTGTGTGTTTTGTTGCAAGATAGAAAACCATGACATTGAAATGCAGATTTTTACATCTATCACTCACAAAAAAGAAGATGTATAGTCACAGGGAGAAAGTGGTAGGTTTGAAATAGACACTCACTTGTAAATATTGCCAAAAGTTCAAAACTTGAGGGTATATGTTAATCTGAACAAATGTAGGCTTGCCTTTAGAATAGTCTTTTTAAAATTAACACAAATAGCTAGGCGCGGTAGCGCACACCTGTAATCCCAGTGGCTTGGGAGGCGGAGGCAGGAGAATCACAAGTTCGAGACCAGAAGAAGTCTGCATAATTTAGCGAGACCCTGTCTCAAGAAAGTAAGAGAATGGGCTGGGGGTGCAGCTCAATGGTCCAGCACTTACAGAGCATGCAAGCACAAAGCACTGGGTTCAAACCCCAGGACCACAAAAAACAAAACAACAACAAAAAAAAAACCACAAATTAGTGTTAGAGGGTTAGCTCAGTTGGTAAAGTCCTTGCTTAGTGTACACTGAGGCCCTGGGTTCAATCCTCAGCACCACAAAGATAAATAAATACATAAAATGAACACAAATTAGATAAAATTGGGCATCAGTTTCAGACACTGCCATCTTTTGCATGCCACATATTCCACTTGGTTACCACCTGGACTCCAACACTTGTCCCCACTACTTTGGGTGTTGTTGTTGTTAGGTACTGTTGAGTCATGGGCAACTCATAGCGACCCTCATAGGGTTTTCAATGGCTGATTGTTTCGGGATTGCCTCGGGAGTGGATTGCCACGTCCTTCTCTCATTTCTGCAGTGCAAGAAATTGAACCCAGGACCTCAGAGACTGCAGAGCGGCACTCTACCAACTGAGCTAAATCCCAGCCTACTTTGGGTGTGGGGACTGTTTATCATCACAGAATTTATGAGTTCAACTTTCTGTCCCCCTCCCACCCCCTACAAAAAAGCTTCCATTGCTGGGGAAAGTGGCTGATGCACTCCAGTGTGTGAGATAGGTTTGAAAAGATGCCCTCTCTCTGTAACTTTACTGTCCACTGAGGTAAGAAACTTCTCCCCAAGCTCCCAAACCTAATGAAGACCATCACAGCAAGGACACTGTGGCCAGGGAGAGCCCAGCTGCTGGGACTGATAGACACCCTAGAGATCAGAGGTGGGATTTAACACCTATAGGGAAAAGCTCGCCACTGAGTTCTCCCAATGAGGATTAAACAGCAATTGGTATTCTAATAGAAGTCATCCAAATTATGCATCTTAGGGCACAGACAAAATAATTCCCTTCCAAATCTGCATACCCACGTGGAAAATGTAAAATCCAGAATTAGGAGGAGAAAGTCATCCAGCTTCTTAGAGCCCCAAACAAATTCAAGTCTATCAAGTAATCTATGTTTTATAAATTTTTTTGTAATTTTTATTTTTTTGCAGTACTTAAGAGTTGAACCCAGGGCTTTGTATGTACTTTATGAGGGCTCTGCCACTGAGCTGCACTGCCACCCCATTTTTTACTTTGTATTTTGAGTCAGGGTCTCCCTATGTTATCCAGGCTGCCTTTGGCCTCGAACTTTCAATCCTCCTGCCTTTGCCTCCTGAGTTGCTGGGATTACAATTTGGGCCACAGCGGCCAACAAGAGATCTATTTTTAAAAAATATTATTTTGTGAAGCTGGACGAGGTGGCACATGCCTATAATCCCAGTGACTCCGGAAGCAGAGGCAGGAGGATCCCAAGTTCGAGACCAGAGGTAGTCTACATAATTTAGTGAGACCCTGTCTTGATAAAATGGGCGGGGAGTGCAGCTCAGTGGTCCAGCACTTGCAAAGCATGCAAGCGCGAGGCCCTGGGTTCAATCCTCAGTACTGGAAAAAAAAATTAGCTTGCTTCAGAGGTGTCCTGGTCAATTAGGAAGTTAGTTCTAACTTTATTATTGAGAAGAACAGGTGCCCTTTTACATGCAAGCCTTCAGATGTTGGGGGTCTTTAACCCTTACAGCAGGACACACCCCTCCAAGAAACCTTTTGTTCCTGTTTGTATGCTTGGGATCTCAGTGTTTGTATCTTATCTGAATTTAATTTATTTTTCTAGAAATGGGCTTGTAGCTTGACAAAAACCTGCCCTCCACAGAATGTTGAAGTCCTGACTAGGTGGTCGTTGAGTTTTTTTCTGGGTCAAGTGGCAGAGGCCATGTGGATGTGGCGCAATTGGACTCCAGGCCAGTTTGCTGGGATTCACATCTTGGCTCTGTCACTTCCTAGCTGTTGGCCTTGGGCAGGTGAGTAAGACTAGCCAGGTTCAAGAGGAGAGAATTAAACCAGGAGTGGTGGCACACGCCTGTAATCCCAGTGGCTTGGGAAGCAGAGGTGGGAGGATCGCAAGTTCAAGACCAGAGGCAGTCTGCATAATTTAGTGAGACCCTGTCTCAAAAAGTAAAAAAATGTGCGGGGGGTGCAGCTCAGTGGTCCAGCACTTGTAGAACATGCAAGCACGAGGGCCTGGGTTCAACCCCTAGTACCTAAAAAAAAAAAAGGAGAGAATTAGAATTCACCTGTCAATGAAAGAAGTGTTAAAATTTTGTTGTTGTTGTTGTTAGATGCCGTCCAGTCGGTATCCGACTCATAGCGACCCTCATAGGGTTTTCAATGGCTGACTGTTTCGGGATTGCCTTGGGAGTGGATTGCCAGGCCCTTCTTCCATTTTTGCGGTGCTGGGAATTGAACTCGGGACTTCAGAGACTGCAGCGCAGTGCTCTACCAACTGAGCCAAATCCCAGCCCATAAAATTTTGAGATAGTCTTTAATTCACCATAAACAAGAAAAGCATGGCAGATGGCAATACGTGCCCCACAGAGAAATAAGCCAGAGGGGTGCTTAGAGAGAGGGGTGCATGGAAGGACTGCACCCTTGAATAGGGTGGTGAGTGAGGGCCTCCCCCAAGGTTTCCTTGTGGAGATGAGAGATCAAGCTCTGAGCCTGCCTCAGAACGCAACTTTGGAGGCAGCAAGAACAGCAAGGCTCTGGGGCAGGTGAGGACCTGGAATATTCCAAGAACAAAGAGGCTGCAGGGACCATTTTCTCATATTTTTGGAAACTATCCTGAAACATACTTTTTTCTCTTAAGATGGAAACCATTTTATTATTTAATAATTTAGTGCAAACCATCAATCAACAAGGAAAAGAGCAATAGAAATGCAGGCAATATGAAACGAGAGTAATGGAAGAAGAAACTCAAATGGCTAATAATTGAGGAAATACCTGGCAATGGGAAGAGCAAGGACACTTCATTTTGTACCTACTGGATCAGCAGAAGTGAAAGGTTGCTATTCAAAGTGCTGAAGTGGGAAGCAGAGAAACAAGAACCACCATCCACTGCTGGTGGGATGAAGTCTGGGTCCGCCATTCTGGAGGGCAACATGGCAAGCTCTAGAAAAGTTGAAGATGTTTACAAGGCATAATTGGGTATCCTCTTCCAGACACCCGCCTAGCAATGTGCTTGAACCTGCTGATGTCTACTTCACTATGATTTGTGGTAGCTAGATTTAGCTCGCCTGCAGCTGTAGCCCTGTGGCATCCGATCCCGTCAGATCTCGGAAGCTAAGCAGGGTCGGGCCTGGTTAGTACCTGGATGGGAGACTGCCTGGGAACACCAGAAGCTGTAGGCTTGGGAGAAGGACCTAGCAACCGCCTCCCAAAAATCAATCTGCCATTGAAAACCCTATGAACAGCAGAGAAGTACTGACAATAGTGTTTCCCCTGTTGTACAGAGGGTCGCTATGAGTTGGATACCTACTCGATGGCACCTAACAACAACAACAACAAGATTTAGCGACTCGATGGCACCTAACAACAACAACAACAAGATTTAGCTCAGTTGGTAGAGTGCTGCGCTGCAGTCTCGGAGGTCCTGAGTTCAATTCCCAGCACCGCAAAAATGGGAGAAGGACCTGGCAACCTACTCCCAAGGCAATCCCGAAACAGTCAGCCATTGAAAACCCTATGAGGGTCGCTATGGGTCAGACACCGACTGGATGGCACCGAACAACAAATAAGCTGGAAATGACTTCCTCTCCATCAACAGAAGATATGCTCAACAAACTGTGGTTGCGCCACTACAACTAATAACACACATCAGTTATAATGCATGAACCAGATCCGGATGTGTCAATATCAATACATCACTGAGATGTAATGAAGGGAAAAAGAGGCAACATTATGTACCCAATAGAATTAAACTATGTTAATTATTAAGGATTATATTGATTATAAACATATCAACTTAAATTATGGTTTGTAGCCATAGCACCATAGCATCCGATCCTGCCTGATCTTGGAAGCTAAGCAGGATCAGCCTGGTTAGTCCTTGGATGGGAGACCATCTGGGAATACTGGGTACTGTAGGCTAGGGAGAAGGACATGGCAGCCCAGTCCCAGAACAATCTGCCACTGAAAACCCTATGAATAGCAGAGAAGCACTGACAATAGTTCCAGGCATGGCACAGTGTCAGGGAGTGTTTCATTCTGTTGTATATAGGATCACTATGAATCAGAGCTGACCGGACAGCACCTAACAATAACAAACTTAAATTATAATTGAACTGACCATGACTAGTTATATAATTAATGTACATGATTGTTAACATAAAAATTCATCTTATATTGTTAATGGGGTCACACATGCATAGTAAGGTATAAGTGTGTGCATCAATTTCAGGATCATGGTTTCTCCTAGAGGGGTTACCATAGGATAAGAGAGGGGTTTAACTATCATAATGTTTTAAGTCTGAATTTTAAAAATAGCATCCAGATCAAATGTGACAATATGTTTGATGGATACATAGGTTTTGTCAGTTTTTTTCTATATTTTTTTATCTATATTTGGAACATTTCACAATTCAAAGTTTTGATTATTTTTTTCCATTTCCCCCCTGAATTTACCTGGGACCCACAAGGATTTGATTTTCCTTCTCTAGGTAGGAATGCTACAGAACTAGAAAAACAATTCAGTGGGGGGAGCAGGCAGGTCTGGGGATCAAACTCAGGGTCTCCCATGCTAGATAAGCACTCAACCACTGAGCCACACCCTTAGCCCAAACCACTGAATCCTTGAATCTTCAAAGAAATGGGCACAGCCTTTTCAACTCTGCATCATCCTGAGGCTAAGCACACAAAAGTCTTGTGGGATTGGTTTCAGCAGGAAACACAGGGCTGCATCTGGAAATATACATGTTAAAGGTTAATATGCTCTTAGTAAAAGATCCACACACAGTTAAAATAAAATAGCATGGCCAACTATGTTTTTTTCCTGCAGATATATACCATATGTACTGAGATTAGTGTGGTGGGTACACAGACAGACAGACAGACACACACACACACACACACACACACGTCACTCCTACAGACAAACGGACTCCTGCTTTATCCACTGTTTCTAATAACCTCCTACTGGCCACTCCCATGGGGAAACAGCACTTCCCCGAGTCCCACCTCTTCTTCCAATGTCCGCCTGTGGCTACACCAGGCACAGTCCAGTGGATGAGCAAGCGACCATCCTCACTGACAGAGGGACAAGCTCAGCTGGGGAGGACAAAGATCTTGAGTTTGTGGGAAGTTGTGCTATCAGCTAGTAATAGTAGTTTGAAAGAGTTTAAAATACTTTGAGATCATTTTGACAAGGACCGCTTTTTTTGTTGAGGAAAAGATACATAATGTGAAAGGTCTGCTCTTAATTATTTAAGTGTACAGTTCCTCAGCCTTACATATATTCACACTGTTGTACAGCATCACCATTATCCATTTCCAGAACATTGTCTGTACCAACTAAACAATGCCCCATCCTCTCCTCCCCTGCCGCTATCAACCAATCACTCTTCTTTTTGTCTCTGAATTTGACTGTGCTGTGTATCTGCTATGGACTAAGTGTCTGTGTCCTCTCCAAACTCATGTTGATGCCCTAGTCCCCAAGGAGGTGGTGTTTTGAGGGGAGAATGATTGGGTCATGAGGGTGAAGCCCTTAACATGGGATTAGTGCCCTTATAAGAAGAGACTTGAACGCACTGCTGTCTTTCTCTCTGTGTGTCATGGGAGAACAACCACAACGAGGGGCCTCCCCAGGAACTGAGACTGCCACCTTGACCTTGGGCTTCCTACCTTCCAGATCTCTGAGAAGTAAGTTTTGGTTATTTAAGTATCCAGTCTATGGTATTTTTTGTCATGGCAGCCCAAACTAACTAAGATAATACTTCATGACTAGACTCATACACTCCTTGCCCTTTTATGGCTGAATTATTTCACTTGGCATGCCTTCATGATAAGAAGGACCCCCTTGAGGCAGGCCATTTTGTCCATTTGTAGATCCATGAGTCAGAAAGAGACATTTTAAAAAATATGTAAATAGTTTGCAGACAGCCTCTGCTGCAAGTGTAACCTTCAGACTAGTGATCTCTTGACACTAGGAATAAAACACCCACAGCAAGGGGGTGTAAATCAAGCCAACTAATCATCAGCTGAGGACTATTAGTGATGGCAAAAAAGACATAAGAGCCCCCTAAGTCACAGGAATGGTAGACATTGCAGAAGTCCAGAACGTGGGTCACCAAAGTGAAGACTGTGGGCACAGATGAACTGGCCTGGGAGCCCGGTGTGGCGGGTCCATGTTGCCATCTTGTCAAAGTGCTGCCATGCTCCTAGGTTCATCTGCTCAGTCTGGGGTTCCCCCTCCTACTCCATCATGTCTCCCTCTCCTCATCTGTACCTAAAATATACACGGATCTGATGTCTGCTGTCCCCTTGGACCACGAGCCCAAGTCCTTCCCACTCAGGTTGCTCAGCTTCTAGGATGATTCTCCTCTTGCCTCCTGCTTCACCTTCTGTGGATTCCTGCACCACCACCCTCTGGAAGTTTCCCTCCCAAAAACTTCAATCTGCAATACCCACATCTTTTCCCCACCAGCCCCAGCCTCTGTGACTCTCCACCTTCATTTCCATCTCCCTCCATCTTTCTTCTTTCTCATGTTGCATTCTCTGTGGGGAAATGTCATGGTCTAAATGTTTGTGTCCTCACCAAATTCATAGGTTAAAACCTGGCCACCAATGTAATAGTATGGGGGGGTTGGGGACTTGAGAAGTGATTAGATCATGAGGGTGGAGCCTTCATGAATGGAATTAGGAGTTGAAGAGACCAGAATTCTCTCCTTCCACCATACAAGGAAGCAAGGCATTCCTGCATGAATCATAGACCAGGCTATCATGACGCTCTAAATCTACCGGCACCTTGATCTTAGACTTCCTAACCTCCCAAACTGTGAGAATTAAGTTTCTTTTGTGGATAAGCTGCCTATTTTGTGGTGTTTTGATATAATCAGACAAATTAAGACAGGCGACCAACCTTCTAGGTTTGCCCAGGACTTCCTGAGTTTTGGCATAAGAAGTTCCTTACCCTAGGAAATCTGTTGTTGTTGTTGTTGTTGTTGTTGTTGTTGTTGTTGTTGTTGTTGTTGTTAGTTGCTGTCAAGTTGGGTCCAACTCATAGCAATCCTATGTACAAGAGAATGAAACACTCCCTGACATTGTGCCATGCCCACCACTATGTCAGTGCTTCTCTGCTATTCATAGGGTTTTCAATGGCTGATTTTTTGGGGGGAGTGGGCTGTCTGGTCCTTCTCCCAAGTCTACAGCACTCAGTATTCACAGGCTGTCTCCTATCCAAGTACTAATCAGGCCCAACCCTGCTTCCCTTCCGAGATCAGACAAGATTGGACACCAGGATAGTATGGCTGTAGACTTAGGAAATCTTATTGTTGTTGTTGTTAGATGCCATCAAATCATGTCTGACTTATAGCAACCATCTTAGAGTTTTCAATGACTGTCTTCAGGATTGCCTCTTCCTTCTCCTATTTTTGCAGTGCTGGGAATCAAACTCGGGACCTCAGAGATTGCAGAGTGGCACTCTACCAACTGAGCTAAATCCCAACCCCAAGAAATCTAGGCATACCAAAAAAGTCAATCTAATCATCCCCTTTTTCCTGAAGCCCCACCAACATATGAATAAGCCTGCCACAAACCCATATTTCAGAAAGTTAGAAAAATCTTCTCTAAGCACACAGCTAATCATATCCCATTCAGCTGTGATCTCTTGAGAAATTCACAGGCTGTGTAAGTCTTCACAGTGTCTCTGTACAGGGACTCCTGGCTCCACTGTGTGCCCTCCTCTCACTTCTCTGTCCCTCCCCTACCTGGTAAACCTAAGTTCCCCTCTTCTTTTTAGTGGCCCCTCTGAAATGTGGTCCTATGAATTTAGTTTTCCATTCTTCTCAATAAGACCCACTTCTTCACTATACTGGTGTGGGGCGCACATCTCCCTGTCCAGCCCGGATGTTCAGAAGGGAGACCCTGCAACACACACAGATACTAAACACAACTCACTTGGGATGCTCAGGTGAGGGGCGTGGACTCCTACAGCCCTCAGGAAAGCCAGCAGAAATGGGAGAAAAGAAAAAGCCTCAGGTGCTTTTGCCTTGTGGGGACAAACACAGCTGTTTATTTCTCTCTCTCTCTCCACTCTTATCAGGGTAGAGAGAAAGCTAAAGTGTACAGCTATAAGTGCTAGCAGCTCTTATACTGCCTCAAGGGCAGATGCTTCCATGTTGGTGGTCTCGGTGATCAGGAGGGAGAGAGAGTTTTATCTTCTTTGGTGGTCCTGGTGAGAGAGAGTGCTGTTTCCTTCCTGATGGTCTGGGTGAGACAGAGTGAGCTGCTGCAGTGTAGCTCCTTATATAGCTCGCCCCAAATGGCCTGAGCCAATCAGCTTTGAGTCCTATTGTCCAATCAGGTTCGGGGGATTTATGAAGGGTTTTGTACAAATGTCCAATCAAGTAACTCTCATTTTCCCTAGATTTCTAATTTACAAACCAGATCTTCAAAAGCCGTTTTCCCAGTTTTGGGGTTTTTGCCAATTTCCTCCCAATTTCTCCCTACAACCAGGAACACACTATACTTTTTGCAATCTTCTTTCCTTTGCTTATGTTTAATCCAACAATCAAAATTCTATAACTACCTTTTATGAACTACATACTGCATTGGGAACTAATTGTACAAAAACATAAAGAATAATCTATGCCCTTAATTTTTTTCACTCATTAGCTTTTTATTTTATTACTCATCTATTTTGATTATGTATTTCTAAGGGCGTAAGAGACTGGGGTTTAGTTCCATTGGTACAGTGCTGCTCTGAGAACGTGGGTTCCATCCCCAGCACCACAAAAATGGGAGAAGGACCTAGCAGCCCACCCTTAAAACCATCTGCCATTGAAAACCCTGTGAATGCAGAGAAGCATTCACAGAGTGCCAGGTATGGCAGTATTGGGGAGCATTTCATTATGTTGCACATAGGGTGGCTATGAGTCAGACCCAACTCAATGGCACCTGACAACAACGAGTTTCTCTCTCACACAATGTACCAGCTGATTAATACAATTATAGACACCTTGACAATCCTTCAGCAAATGCTTTATTAGGAAAGTATAAGAACATGAGTATGCCTAAAACATTTCAATAATTATTTCTTATTACTACTCAGTTGTTATAGTTAAGGTCTTGACTATCCCCTGATATCCCACATGTTGAAGGCTTGGTTCCCCAGCCATTGGGAGGTGGTGGAACTTTTAAGAGGTGGGGCTTAGAGGAAGGAAGTTAGGTCATTGGGGGTGTGGCCTTGAAGGAGACTGGCCCCTTCCTGTCTTTTTGCTTCCTGGCTGCCATGAAGTAAAGAGGCCTCCTGTGTCCCACGCTCCTGCCATGATGCTATAGGCCTAAAGTGACACAGCTAAATGACCATGAGCTGAAATCTCCGAAATCATTCACCAAAATAAACCTTTCCTTCTTTAAATTGTTTGTCTCAAGCATTTCATCACAATATTGAAAGCGAATACATTAGTCTAGATTTAACTACCCCTAAATGTGCCATGTGCTGTTTTGACCAATCCACATGGATGGACTGCACCTAGTTGTTTTGTCCTTTGACTTTTTTTTTTTTTTAATTGTAGAAGAGGCCCTTTTGGTAGAGAACTCTGACTTGGTGAAGGCATCAAAGAGGCTACTCTATTAATCCACATCTGTCCAGTCGGGTAGGAGGTGCTGACCTTTCATAAGCTGCTATTCCATTCATGCTGCTGTGCTGGAGCTTTATGGAGGTTTTTCATGGAGTACAAAGAAGGCCACCCACAGGGAGAACTCAGAGGTCTAGGGAGGGGCTGTCCCAAGGGCAGAGGAAGGGCCCCCTGGAAAGATAGAGCTCAGCTGAGTCCCAGTGGATCGACAGGAATGTGCCCGAGACAAAAAGGGCTCACACAGGATAGAGAAGTTGTGTGGGATTTTTTTTTTTTTTTTTTTTTTTGGTGAGGTGGGTGGAGAGTGACAGAGTTGAGTGCCATGTACCTCACTGGGACCAGATACTCCCAGGCCAGCCTCAGAGGACTTCTTGTGCTGTGTAGGAAGTCACCTAACATTGGAAGCCAGGAAGAGGCAAGGTCCTATCTGCTTGCTAAAAATACCCCTGTGATGAAAACAAATTTGAGGGTGATGCATGACAGCTGGACAGGCCAACAGGCAATGTGTTGGGGTTGGGAATTGAGAGTTGAAAAGACTCTGGCCCTAGGAGTTGACAGTCTGGGAAGCAGTTGTTGTTGTCAGTAGGTGCCGTCGAGTCAGTATCCGACTCATAGCGACCCTCATAGGGTTTTCAATGGCTGACTGTTTCGGGATTGCCTTGGGAGTGGATTGCCAGGCCCTTCTCCCATTTTGGCTGTGCTGGGAATTGAACTTGGGTCCTCAGAGGCTGCAGCGCAGTGTTCTACCAACTGAGCTAAATCCCAGCCCTGGGAAGCAGATGCCAACTTAAATAGGTGAGTATGTTATGGTGTTCTAAGTTGGAAATGAATGCCAGGGTACCAGAGCCTGGAGAAGCCAAGGGACCTACTCATAGGCACCCAGCCAGATAGTCACAGAGCTGGAACTAAAGTGCAGGCTCCAAAGTCTCCAGGGCTCTTGCCAGTGATACTTATTGTGACAAATGGGCAAATTCTCACTAGGATATGTGGTCTAGGGAACAGGATCCCAGATCCACCCCCTGAATGATGCCCAGCACACATAGGCACACAATACACTTTTGTTGGGCAGATAAAGAAGTAAATTAATGTGAACAGGCAGCTCCTGTACAAGTTATTAACTTCCATGATGACTGTCTGCGCCGATTATCAATCTGCACCAAAATAAACCTTTCCTTCTTTAAATTGTTTGTCTCAAGTATTTTGTCACAGTATTGAAAGCGAATACATTAGTCTAGATTGAACTATCCCCAAACATGCCATGTGCTACTTTGACCAATCCACATGGTTGGACTGCATCTAGTTGTTTTGTCCCTTGACTTTTTTTATTGTAGAAGAGGCCCTTTTGGTAGAGAACTCTGACTTTGAAGGTTGCACCCTTCAAAACGTGCCATGTGGTAACGATGCACTTCCTTCAAGCCTTCTTCGAGGCCAGCACAATGAGCTGCTTTCACAAGACAGGGCTCGGAAAGGGCTGGACAGGAGGGCCAGGTTAGGGCGGGAGTCAGGGGTGTGGATATGAGGACGGCCGTGGACCTGGCCCATCACTGGCCAGACCACGGTCCCCCTGAGCTCTTGCAGCCTCGGTGTGGCGGTACCTGCCATGCAGCTATCCGGACATGGAAACCACAGCCACCTGTGGGCACACAGCTGGGGCACACACTGCACACCGTGACTCCCAGGCCGCACCCGTGGCACTGGGTCCTCCTGGCTCGTTCCCCACTGGCGTTCTAGAAGGTTGTCTGTTATTGGTCTCACATCCAGAGCAGCTCAGGCCTGGCTAAAGCACCTCTCATCTCTGGTACCTGCTGGCCAGAACACATTGCTTCCAAAGAGTCTAAACCCATTCCAAATTTGTCTTTCCTGGGTGCTACAGGCCAAAATTCATAGGTTGGAGTCCTAACCCCTAATACCTCAGCACGTGACTTTGTTCGGAGACGGGGCCTTTATAGAGACGATAGGTTAAAATGAGGTCATAGGGTGGGCCCCAATCCAATCTGACTGATCTCTTTCTAAGAAGGGCTTAGGACACAGACATAGAAGATGGCCATCTATAAGTGAAAGAGAGGCTTCAAAAGAAACCAGCCCAGCTAACACCCTGATCTCGGAAACCAGCCTCCAGAATTGTACAAAAATTAATTTCTGTTGTTTAAGCCAGTGGTTCCCTGACACCAAGAACTGGTTTCTCGGAAGACAAATTTTCCATGGACTGGAGGCAGAGCTCTGGCAGTAATGCAAACAATGGGGAGTGGATATAAATACAGATGAAGTTTACTTGCTTGCCTGCCACTCACCTCCTGCTGTTTGGCCTGGTTCCTGCCTGTCTTATCAGTCAGTGGCCAGGGCTGGGGATCCCTGGTTTAAGTCATCCAGTCAGTGGTACTGTTTTATAGCAGCCTCCCCTACTAGTTCGTGTGTTGGAAATCTCATCCTCTAATCATATGTTAATAATATTTGGAGGTGGAGTCTCTGGGAGGTAATTAGGATTAGGTGAGTTCATGAGGGAGGGACCTTCATGATGGCATTAGTGGCTTATAAGCAGACAGACCTGAGCTGGCACACTTGCTCTATCCCGCCATGTGATGTCCTCTGCCATGTTATAATGCAAGAAGGTCTTACCAGATGGTGGGGTTGCGCTCTTGGACTTCGTAGCCTCCAGAACCATAAATCAAATAAACTTCTATTTTTCATAAATTACCTAATCTTGGATATTTTGTTATAGCAACAGAAAACAGCCTAGGACAAGGTTGGAACAGAATAATTCACTTGGGCACTCACTCTCAGCCCCTGAGTGACTCCATAGAGTTTCCTTATATCTTATTGTTAACCCTTTTACCCTAGCTCATTCATAATTTTTCACCTGTTCCACCTGCTGTGTGGTTTCTATTTCCTGATTGTGCCGGGACTGCTACAGTGTTCTTCCTCCAGCCGTTTGTCTTCTGCATCTCCATAAATGCACAGACATGATGCCTTGGAAGAGCAAGGTGTAGAGAGTGATCAGAAAGCTACTTTCATTGACCCAAATATCATATAAACCTACTTAGTGGTGCTGGCTCTTTTTCTGCTCCTGGGTGAAATTTTGACTAGGTGTCGTAGCTTCACTACTCACTCTTAAAAGTTACCAGAGGTGGGCAGGGAGTGTAGCTCAGTGGCACAGTGCTTGCCTAACATCCACAAGGCTCTGGGTTCAATCTCCAGCACAACAAAAGAAAAAAACAATAACAAAAAAAGTTACCAAGGGACTGACTGTGGTGGCTCATACCTGTAGTCCCAGCTACTAGTAGGTTGGCAGAAGGAACCCTTGAGCCCAGGAGTTCTAGCCAGGTTGTGCAACATAGTGGGACTTTGTCTCGACAACAACAACAACAACAATAAGGTCGCAAAGGAAATTTTCAATCCCATGGAATAAAAATTTTAAGTGTTGGGAAACAGCCAACCATTGGATTTCATTCAAAGTCAGGACTACTTCTTTTCTGCTTAGAAGGGAGGTTCTATGTCTTTGCTATGCCAGCTCCTTCCTTTCCTGGCTGCCTGTCCTGTCCTGGTTTGTGACACATCTTGGGGTAGAGGAAAGGGAGAGGAAAAGGTGAGGGCCAGGAAGGACAGGGCTTGACTGACTGAGCTGGGTGGTTATATTGGGGGTGGGTGGGTATCCTCTGCCAGGGACAGTGAATCAAACTGGCCCCTTCTCTCCTAGTAGGGGACATAGCTGGGAAACTGCTTACATCACAAGCTATGGAGAGACTGGAAGGGCCCAAGGTCCCATGATCCCTTTCAAGGTCATGCCCCCAATGACCTAAAGACCTCTTACTAGGCCCCACCTCCTAAAGGTCCACATCACCTCCTGAGAGCACTACCCTGGGGCCCCAGACTTTAACACACGAACCTTTGGGGGATGCTACTCACATTTGAATCATTGCAACTCCACTGTGTCTTGTTTCCCTGTGTCATTAACTATTCTTTCACAAAAATGTTATAAACAGTTGTATGGCAATCTAGAAGTTTGTAACTATGGACACATAGGGTGTGTCTAGGATTTTGCAGTTAGGAAGAACGACCTTGGGGAGGGAAAAATTTCTTCCATTGCTGTGTCAAGTGAAGATGTCCTGCATACTTTTCTTCTCAGTGTTCAAATTTAAATTAGTTTATGGAAAAATACAAAACCAGAAATCTTTGTTATCCACACCCAATGTTACTTTTATCCCTGTGACACTTTTTTGTCTAATGGTCAGCAAAAGGCAATATCAGACTATCTCAGGGATAGTCCATTGCATAGATTTGGAGATAAGGTAAGGTGCATCCAGGTAAGGGTGGGCAGGGGTCACAACACAGAAAACAGGTGACCCCTTTGGAGGATTCCTTGCTGATAAATTTGACTTCCTCGCATTTGGCTGGTTCCTCTGGGTCAAGTCTCCTTCTAGGTCAGAAATATCAGAAAGCATCATATCCCAGTCCTGCAGCCTTCTCTGTGGCATGCATGTCAAGGACAGGAAGGGGCTAGACTGGGGCTGTGAGCCCAGAGATGCTAATTTAAGGTGGCCATGAAGGGGCAAATAGCCCTGGCTCAGATCTTTTCACTAGGTCACCTGAGGAAGCAGGTTGAAAGGTGATAGGCCAGGCTGGGTTTGACTCTTGTGCTGAATACAGAAAGAGACAAAACATAAAGAAAAATACCCAGGTATCCTGTATTAACCTAACAAGCAGGAAGGATTTTAAGATTGTTGTGCTGGTGTCCATAAACTGGAATATATTCCCTCATGGCTACACAGATACTTGGAAACATCTGGAATTATATATATATATATATTATATATATATATATTATATATATATATCATATATATAATTATATATATGATATATATAATATATATCATATATATTATATATAATATATATTATATATTATATATTATATAATGTCTATTCTAATATATATATTCATATATATATATATATGATATAGGCTAGGATTCAGCTCAGTTGGTAGAGCACTGCACTGCAGTCTCTGAGATCCCGAGTTTAATTCCCAGCACTGCAAAAATGGGAGAAGGACGTGGCAATCCACTCCCAAGGCAATCCTGAAACAGTTAGCTATTGAAAAGCCTATGAGAGTCTCTATGAGTCGGATACCAACTTGGCAGCACCTAACAACAACAACAACAATATATACATATATACATATATATATATACATGTATATATATATGTATATGTATATATATACATATGTATATATGTATATATATGGGTCAATCAGGGCTGTGTTGAAAGTCATGGGCTGCCTTTTCCCAGGGATAACTCAAAATCTTGTGTGATTTTACTTATAGGCACCTTATAAAGATTTTCAGCCTTGTGATTTTGGATGTGGCTTCTAACTGTTCCATGGAGAGCTAAAATGTCTGTTAACAGGCAGAAAATGCAAATCTGTTTTCCAAGGCCCCATTGGAATTGACTAATTAATTATATGTTTGATCTTCTATCTGTCTCCTTTTCAGACACCAAGTGTAGGAACAAATCCCATATTCCAATCTTACAGTGACAGGACAGATTATTCTAATCAGATGCGCCTCCAGTGACTGCTCTAATACTCTCTTTCAGAGAGCAGCCAAATGGACAGGTTTCTCTGGAGCAGTGCTGGGTTTAACGCTCTATTATCTACCTCCCGGGGCCATATGTCTTCTTCCCTTTAATTATGGCTTGGTGCATACTGACTTCTGATGTGCTGTCTCTGAAAATTTCAATCATGTGGTCTGCTCATCTGCTGCTCCAAGAGCTGGGCGCAGAAGAACAAGAGTGCACCAATCACCAGTTGGGTTTGTTTTTTTTTTTTTTTTTGGTTGTTGTTTATTTGTTTTTGTTGTTGTTGTTTTTTGTGGTACTGGGGGTTGAACCCAGGGCCTCTCACTTGCATGCTCTGCAAGTGCTGGACCACTGAGCTGCACCCCCAGCCCATTTTGTTACTTTTTTGAGACAAGGTCTTGCTAAATTACGCAGACTGCCTCTGGTCTCGAACTTGCAATCTTCCTGCCTCCGCCTCCAGAGCTGGTAGGATTACAGGCGTGTGCCACCGTGCCCGTCTTAATCACCAGTTTTTTGTGAACATAATACAAAGAGTTCAATGAACAGATCAAACCAAGAGCTGCACGTAGCTCTTCTTGAATTACGAACAATCAATTTCAGATCCCAACTTTAACCAGAACGTCAAGGTCATCAGCAAATGATTCATCCCAGGCACATGGCTTTAGGAGTGAAAGTGATTTTTAAACAAAGATACCACAATGTTTGCCTCAGAATAAATTTGCATCAAAATGGCCCCAGGGGAAGGGGCTGAGCTTGGTTGATTCTGCTATGGCTCTTTTTCTGAAACTGACTTTGGGGAGCCATAGCATGTTCTACGAAACATCCATGGTGATAAATTGTGTATTCCTTTTCAAGAGGGATTTGCTTCTTGGTAATAACCAGTTAACATGGACCCAGAAAATGCTAGATAGATGAAATGGGTGACTAAGTTGAAACTGTGTGTGTCTAAAATGCAATATGTCAGATCACAAAAGTGTGCATGTGATATTTATAATCTTTGAAAGTAAACACCAAAAAGAGTTCTGTAAATGTTTGATAAATAGTTGAATTTCAGGAAACTTTATCTTTCTGTGGTAGAAAGAGGATGATTATTTTGAAGGTCAGCCTTAGTTTGGATTTTTAGGTTCAGGTATGGTCACTGAGAAAGTCAGTTTTTTATTAACTTGGTAAAGAATACTGATGACAGAAAACAGAGTAGCAGATGAAATAGAAGCTAATTTCTCTTTTATACAGCAAAACTGAAGTGCTGACTATGAGGAGGGAGCACCCCAACTGGGTTCATTTATTAACTCTGTCCTAAGTTTGGATCTGACAGCTGGGATTTGGCTCAGTTGGTAGTGTGCTGTGCTGCAGTCTCTGAAGTCCCGAGTTCAATTCCCAGCACCACAAAATGGGAGAAGGGCCTGGCAATCCACTCCCAAGGCAATCCCGAAACAGTCAGCCATTGAAAACCCTATGAGGGTCGCTATGATTCGGACTCGACTCGAAGGCACACAACAACAACAACAAGTGTGGATCTGGAGTGTCCCCCAAAGGCTCATGTGCTGAGGACTTGATCACTAGCCTGTGATGCTACCAGGATGTGGTGGAACATCTGAGGGTGGGGCTGGTGGAAGACAGTGAGGTCATCGGGGCGTGTCCTTGAAGGGATAGGTGGACCCTGGCCCATGCCCCGCTGCTTCCTGGCTGCCATCAGGTGAGCAGCTTTGCTCTTTCACACCCTCCCTGCCACGATGCTCTGCCTCACCCCAGGCGCAAAGGGATGGGCCCAGCAACCATGGGCTGAAACCTCCGAAACGCTGAGGGAAAATACATCTTTCCTCCTTTTAAGTTGCTTATTTCAGGGAGAAATCCTCCAAGGTGAAGGAAAGCCCCATAATAGCATCTGCAACAACCTCCTCCTCCCTCTCCTCCTCTTCTTCCTCCTCCTTCCTCCTCTTCTTCCTTCTCTCCCTCCCTTCTTTCTTCTTCCTCCTCCTCCCTCCTCCTCCTCTTCTTTCTTTTCTCTTCTTCCTCTTGCTCTTCTTCTCTTTTCTCTTCTTTTCTTTTCTTCTTTTTCTTCTTTTCTTTTCTCTTCTTCTCTTCTTCTCTTTTCTTTTTAGAGACTCTTGCTATGCTGCCCAGGCTGGCTTTTAACCCCTGGGCTCCAGCCATCCTCCTGCTTCATCCTCCCAAGTAGCTGTCATGACAGGCAGGCAACACTGTGTCCTTCTCAGAACCTTTTCTTGTCAGTCTACTGTTCATGTCTCCTTCTCTGCATTCCACCACTGGGGACCAAGAAAGGAAGGAACGAAGGGGTAGAAGAGAGGAGGGAGGGAGGGAGAAGAAGGATGAGGGGAGAAAGGAGAAGGGGGAAAGGAAGAAGAGGGATAGGGAAGAGGGAAAAATGGGGAGGGAGAGATGGAGAGGGGAAGGGAGTTTTCCAGGGCTCCTTGTGAAAACAAGCCAGTGAGTGTTAAAACTTTTCCATCACTGGGGACCAGCAATGCTTGCCCTTAGAACAAAATGTTCTTTCTGAGCACTTGAGGTGACCCAGCAGTAGACGAGGAAAAGAAGCATTATTTTCTCAACATTCTTCCTCAAAGGAACATGATAAGAATGAATTTAGTATGGAAAGTGACTAATAGCTACGGATCATCTTTTTGATCTGAAAGATTTAAATCCCATTTATTTGAAGGCAATGTGTTTCGTGCAAGGTAGAGGCTCCTTTCTTGCTCGGGATCTGGGGATCGTGACAAGGGCTGAAGCAGATTAAGTGTGAGCCTAGAAGGAAGGGGCTCCTGTCTGCCAAGTGTTGGAAGCTGTTTCCTTCCATTCCCTGGAAGAACTTTCCTATGCCAGTGACCTCAAATGCTGCATCATTTTTAATAAAAGAGAGTGCCAGTGTCTGTGGAAATCGAAATGCCCTTACAGAATCAAATCCCAAACAGAATTTGCAGAAAGCAAGTGCATTCTTATACTTGGAAGGTTATGAACCACAGTGGCTGTAGTTCAACCTTGGCACTTGACCGCAAAGCATCCTGGGAGGCTGGTCAAGTGCAGGTCCACGCGCGTGTGGAGCACTTTCTTCCCATAAGAAATGATGTAAATTTATTTGTTGGGTCTAGCAGCAGACGGAATGGCTCATTCGGACACACAGCTGTGACTCACACACTAAGCAATAAGTTGTCTTTAAAATTCTATTGTTGTTCTTATTGTTTTCCACTTGCCTTCACTTTTAGTGCTACAAATTGTCTTGGGTGCCATGATGACCGTATGGTGTACCCATGTAAATATATATATATATATTTTTTTTTTTATGTATTTATATATATATACATATATATATACATATTGTGTATATATTGTGTATTGTGTATATATTGTGTATATATATGCATATATATACATATATATGTATATATATAATATATATATTTATATATATTATATATATATATATATATATATTTTTTTTTTTTTTTTTTTTTTTTTTTTTTTTTTTTTTTTTTTTTTTTTTTTTTTTTTTTTTTTTTTTTTTTTGCGGTACAGGGGGTTGAACCCAGGGCCTCCTGCCTGCATGGTCTGCAAGTGCTGGACCACTGAGCTGCATCCTCAGTTCATTTTTTTACTTTTTGAGACAGGGTCTCACTAAGTTACATAGACTGCCTCTGGTCTCGAACTTGCGATCCTCCTGCCCCAACCTGCTGAGCTGCTGAGACTACAGGCGTGCGCCACTGCCCCCGGCTCAATATGTATTTTTTTTTTTTAAACCAGGAGGTTGTGAACACAGCCACAGGACAAGTATTTAAGTGCTTGGAGTTCACATGCAAATTGACGCTTTCCCCTTTGTTTCATTCAGACACATCATGAGCAGGTGTGGCGTCTCATATAGGTTTTAGCATGGTGGAGGGGGTGAGGGCCGAGCAGATGGTCAAGCTCTGAACCAGAATTCTCTTGAAAATATTGGTCCAAGGCCAGGCGCAGTGGCTTATGCCTGTCATCCCAATGACTTGGGAGGCAGAGGCAGGAAGATCGCAAGGTTGAGGCCAGAAGCAGCCTTCATAACTAAGACCCTGTCTCAGTATAAAAAACTTTAAAAATGGGCCGGGGGTGCAGCTCAGCGGCACTTGCAAAGTATGTGTGAGGCCCTGGGTTCAACCCTTAAGTACTGCCAAAAGAAAAAAATATAAAAAAAGAAAGAAAATGTTGTGCAAGGACCAAAATGAGCACTGAGCAGTTTGAGACCCAACTATAAAATCGCTGCTTTCTGGGAGTGAGGAATAATGCCCTGTGAGCAGGCAAGGAATGCTGGGAAAGTTAGAGGTGTCTTTTAAAAAGTCTGTAAGCTTAGGACACATAGAACAACCTCATTTCATGTCCACTCCCCAGGATCCCAGAGGTCCCCTTAAGAAGCTTAATGCTCTAGGGTGTCACTGCAGTGTCTCAGCACAGGGATAGAAAGGAGAGGAGATGGGAGAGCCAGCTTGGGGTCTTTGCGGTCCTCGCCTCTCCCAGAAGGTAACCGCCTGTGGCTGATGCATTGCAAGGTAGGGGGCGCTCATAATTCCTTTTGTACCCATGGCATTTTTTCACTATACTCTGCTTTTTCCATTAACCGTTAGGGCTGGGATTTAGTTCAGTTGGTAGAGCACTGCACTGCAGTCTCGGAGGTCCGGAGTTCAATTCCCAGCACCCCAAAAATGGGAGAAGGACCTGGCAATCCACTCCCAAGGCAATCCCAAAACAGTCAGCCATTGGAAACCCTATGAGGGCTGCTATGAGTCGGATACCGACTCGACGGCAGGTAACAACAACAACAAGTTAGGGTCTAGCATCAATTTACAAGTTCTCCATTTCTCCCTCTCCCTGTCAAGGGTCACAGAAGGCATAGATGACAACCTTTACTCAAGTACTTCCAGCCCTCCAAAAATATCTGGGAAAAAAAATCGTGTCTGTCCCGAAAGTCTCCCATCTGTCTGTCAGCTTGTTATGCTAGGGGGACTTGCGTGTTGCTGTGATGCTGAAAGCTATGCCACTGGTATTTTAGATTCCAGCACAGTCACTCAGTGGACAGGTTTTAGCCCAGATTCCAGACTAAGACAGAGTAGGGAGAAGGACCCAGCAGCCCACTCCCAAAATAATTAGCCATTGGAAATTGTATGAATAGCAGAGAAGCATTGCCAAATATAGTGCCGGAAAATGAGCCCCCCAGGGTAAAAGGCATTCAAGTAACGATAGGGAAGAGTTGTCTCCTCAAAGTAGAGTCAACCTTAATGACAGGAATGAAGTAAAGCCCCAGGACCTCCTTCTGCTGATGGGGAATGAATCAAAATGAGAAGAAACAGTGGCTGGAACAATGGGCTCAAACATAAAAAGGCTGTGTGCATAGCAGTGTTGGGTAGTGTTTTGTTCTCTTGTACATAGGGTCACTATGAGTTGGATCTGACTGGATGGCACCTAAAAACAACGATGCATCAAAAGTGTATAGAGTTCTCTCTCTCTCTCTCTCTCCCTCTCTCTCTCTCTCTCTCTCTCTCTCTCTCTCTTTTTTTCAGGACTGGGGGTTGAACCCAGGGCCTCGCGCTTGCATGCTTTGCAAGTGCTGAACCACTGAGCTGCACCCCAGCCCATTGTTTTACTTTTTGAGACAGGGTCTCGCTAAATTACGCAGACTGCCTCTGGTCTTGAACGTGCAATTCTCCTGTCTCCGCCTCCCAAACTGCTGGGATTACAGGAGTGTGCCACTGCACCTGGCTTCAGAGTTTTCTCGTTCTTATTCCCTACATGATACAATGTAACAACTATTTACATAGTATTTATATTACATTGGGTATAATATGTAACCTGGAGAGGACTTAAAGTGTACAGGGTATGTTGTTGTTGTTGTTGTTGTTAGGTGCCATA